>OMLJ01090291.1:0-10175 GCA_900302595.1 Gadiculus argenteus
ACAAGAGGCGTGATCAACGGGCAGAGTTACAGTAAAGTGACTCTGTACGCTATTGACCAAAATATGATTTTTTCCATAATCGAGCAGCCCTACCATACATACATTAAGATCTAGGTAAATCAAGATAGATAAATCACTTGATAAATAGATAGATGGATAGATAGATAGATAGATAGATAGATAGATAGATAGATAGATAGATAGATAGATAGATAGATAGATAGATAGATAGATAGATAGATAGATAGATAGATAGATAGACAGATAGATCTACAAATAGGTAGCTAGAGATAGGTAGATAGATAGACAGATGTACAGATAGACAGATAGACCGAAAGATTGGTTTGAACAGTACCATGACACCAATACTGTACAGATAATCCTCTACCGCTGATGTACCAGCTGTACTGAAGCCCAGTCAACGAGATCTAGAGATACAGATCTAGATTCCTGCTGTATTTTATCTATTTATTTTGAGAAGGCTCTCCCGTGCTCTCTTGAGTGTACAGTGGATAGAGGAGTACTGATCCCTCCCAGGGCTGGAAATAAGCCCTGATGGAAGAGACAGCTGAGATGAGCGGTGGTGAGATATTGAGGGAGTCAGACGTTTGGCAGAAACTCAATAGGGCTTTAATGACCTGCAGTCAGGGCCAACGTCTGTCTCACCAAAGAGCCAGGGTTTATATTCGGTTGACCTTCAGCGAAATGAAGGACGCCGAGGTAGGACACACCTAGCCCCGTGCTGGCTCCATCATATCACATTAGTGTCTCTGAGCATTCTCTGGGAGTCAGCGACGGTGCACGGCAGTAAACTGGCAGCCCCTTGGACACGAATGCTGGAGGCTGCAGTCGGCAAGTTGGGACTGTTTTGAGGAAAAAACAAACAAATACGAATGTAAGAAAAACATTGATTTTCGTATGTGCTAGCCGTCGGGTTGTCAGAAACCGTCATGGCGACACGTTGAAAGAAATCAAAACAGAAGCCGGGATGAAAGCAAGTGGCAGATTTGTGGGCGCCACTGTGCTGTGTAATTTGTCCTTTAGAAGTGTAATTTTTAGTGGCTCAGACGTCGGATCAACGGGAAAACAAAACATGGCCTGGCGTTCACACCTCCCCTCCCTCCTCCCACCTCCCTTTTCACCAACACAAGCCACACACCCCCACCCTGCAGACAAAGCCCTCGCGAAGCAAGTCCCTTTGAGTTTCCACGATGCTGCCGGATCTGGCCTTTTTGAAGTGGCGTCCCGTCGGCTTTGCAAATCAACAGTGCACGTGTCTACCGCTCGCAGTCTCCATTTGGATTCACGGGACGTTGGCAGATGAGCCAGAGTGCGCACCACATTAATTAACACCTGGCCACATTATCTGTCCCACGCGGCGCAGTCCCACCGGGCCCAAAATTTAACACAGTACTCCGCAGATAGTGCTGGTGCTGCACGTGCGTTTGCATGCGCCCCCGTGCATGTGTGTGTGTGTGTGTGTGTGTGTGGAAGGGTTGATGGATGGGAAGCTTTTTGCTGTGAAGTTTCAAGTGACAGCTTTACACGGCGCCATAATGAGTGGGTGTTTCACGAGTGTCTCTATTGTGCGTCCCACATTTTGGTGCTTGGTATTTCTATGCGTCCCTTGGGTGAAGGGGGGTCTGCACCTGAGATTGAAATTGAGATGTCTTCTGGCGGAGCACTTCGTTGATATAAAATGAAGTCGAGGACATGTTAAAGCAACACAAACCCAAGGCATCAAATGAATTGGAAAAGGCATCTCTTGCGATTCTGAATAAACAGAACAAGTGGTTCATTTTGTTGCATGCAGAACTGTAACCATGTCCCCAAGAGCACAGAGCCCAACTCTATCAGAGCAGCGGAGATGTTTTTGTTAAGGTTGTGAATCGGTGGGAACGTGAATGAATGTCGCTATTGAAGCTCAATTTGGCTTGTGATGAATCTTGAGTCCAAATCTGGCGTGGTTAAGTCACAAAAAAAGAGTGGGATTCCATTTGAAAACAAAATGATCATGGTGAATAAAGAATATACTGACACAGACACAGAAATAGGAGGTTTCATTTCTAAAATGTAAAAACTGAATTGAAGTTGTGAATAGTCACTCTGACAATGGCCAACTGATTGAGACTGGGAAGACAATGTTGTGATCCACAAGTGAGGCTGAAGCTGAATACCTCTTCGGTAGATTAGATCATCATAATTGGTGGTCTGTAACCTGGGCAACCTTTATACTGCTTGGTAAAGGACAGGGTGTAGGAAATAGGAATAGGCACTGGTTAAAAAAGATGATTTCAGGTAGTGAGCAACAACCTTTTCAGGGCAGTGACCAAGCGATGATTCATAACCTATAGCAAATGCAAACTAACAGCACTTGGTCATGTCTCTCCTTAGTGGTTTCAATGTATGGACACGTTCAAGGTGTCATTTGAATGTCAATGTGATGTGGGGGGAAAACAGCAGAATCAATGTTGACTGGGTGCCTGCTGCTTATAAGCCGATTTAACACAAATTAAGGTCTGCCAATAAGGGGGGTGTGAGTGCATTCTATATCACAAAATATTGGATGACAGAGATGCAGCGTTCAGCCATTCCCCATCAAATTCAGTGGAGGTCACGGCTCAGAATTTCATAGAAAATAGGACGCAAAGAATTGGTGGTGGGTGGATGGGGTTATTCAGCGAAAATAAGGAGAGAATTAAAATTAAGAGCCCAGTCTGGTGGCTCACAGTGCTTCAGCTCATCCTTTACATCTCCTGAATCTGCCTCGTTATTAGAGGCTTTTTATTAATTTGAAATGCCAAAGTCTGGGATGAAGCATTGCTGAAATGTCACCCTTTCACCAGATATGATAAAAATCACTCCCGGTGCATTTGAAAGGCAACATTCTTCTCTCTCCGTCCACCCACACTTCTCCTTCTTTATGTCTCCTACTCTTTTACGCAATGCCTTCATCTCCTCCCTTTCACTTGGCATCCCTCTTTCTTTTGTGTCTTTTTCGCTATTCCGCTTTCTCTTTTGACTTTCTTAATGAGCGAAAGAGTGACAATCTGGTGAGAAGTTGACTGAGGTGTTTTAAAGGAGAATGGGTTGCAACAGCTTTTTGTTTTGTTTTACCCGAGGGCAACCCCAAACATTCGCTGATCTAGCTGAAATACAGACCAGCAATAATGACCATTAATCCTGTAGAAATGGAGTAGGATATATTTGTATGTAACACAGGTTTAATTAATCTTTTGTGTTCAATGCTTTTATACCACATTGGACAAACCACCTAAACCTTGAACCAGCAAGAAACCGCATACATGTGTTGTTACATCTGTTTGAAGACATTTGTTTTCTGTTAAACACAAGCTGAACGTAATTATGGGCAATTTGGCATGATGATACATGAAAAGACTGTCGGTGTTGTATAATAAATAACGGAAACACAAGTTGCATTTCGACTGTTGGCAGTTTTGTTAGCCAAGTCGAGACATTGGCTATAGCACTGAGTAAGCAAGCCAAAACAATTTCAAATTCGAATTATGTTTATTTTATGAATTATCCTGTCTAGTTTGTGAAATATGAATGATTCAGCCCCTATACAATTCTCAGGATTGCGCGTTTACACTAAAAAATATATGGTATAAATCACTATTTTTTTTTCTTACTACAGAACAATCTACTAGTCCCGTTTTGTATCATTCCAGGGGAAAGCAACACGTCTACCCAAGGCAGAAGAGCATAAGGCTCAAATACTTGCGAAAGCCTCTGCCCGAGTCAAAAGCAAAAAGCCCTGCGCAGACGTTTTGGTAAATGGAATCATTAGACTATCACTGAAGTGCCGCGTCATCTGTGTCAGCTTCAACAAAGCTCTGAATTACCACTGCTCTCTAAGCACAGTCATCTCATTTTGGCCTGGAAGCCACACAGGCCGGTGTGACATAACAAATTGTTCCGGGTGTGCTGGAGGTGCGGAACAAAACAGTGAGAGTGGCCCATAAAAGATTCATGCATTTTATTGGACCCTTGAAGACAAAAAAGCAGATCTCTCTCATCATTGCCCGGCTTCACCAAAGGCCGGCGTGACGTGGCTGTATTATACAATTAATAGGGTTCAGTCAGCCTCAGTTCGGGCTGGGCCGTTGCAGAATGTCTTTGTCACTTGTCATGGTGAATACCATTGAAATGCAACATTATCAATTTTGCTTTACAGAGCTGAACTATTTAAGGCTGGACATCTCCCCTCGTAAGCCAGTGAACAATAACATTATGCACATTTAATGTGGTTCAGGCAATGATTGGAAATTACGCTTGCATTTAACACCACACTAGCATAAAGCAACGAAGGCAGTTATAAAGGGATCCTTAAAAACAATATGAATGAGACTTAAAAATTATAGAGATAAAGGATAGTGTTGCTCAATAGTTTTGATTCCCAGCAGTATACGCTTTGTTTGAGCAAGATTTTTTAATTTAAGTAATTTGATTTAAGACTTCATGTAGTAACAGCTTCATGTGAGGTAAAAATGCGAGAAAGAAAAATAGCTTTTAGAATATGATGGTTTAATATCAAAATAGATAAAGTTTTGACAGCCTTTAATTAAAAAAGCTTATTTCTTTCTTGCATTAACACATGTTATATAACTGGGCTACCAATACTGGGAATTATATAAATATCAAAATTGAATCTTTAAGCTATTTGTACTGACCATATGTGTCAAAATGTCAGTACTTCTCAATATGTTTACTTCAGTGACTCACAGTGCAATAAGATATGCAATAGGCAAATTGGGAAATTACTCCAAATCGACTTTTCAAGCATTGTGCATGCTCTGAAAAAGAAATCCCAGCACGACACACTCATGTGTGTGACAGAATAGAAATATTATGGACAACAAACCTGCACTCAACCACAGAGCTGTGTGAGCAGACACTGGTCTAGTGTGACCACAAAACACATTGCTCGCTTCTTTTATGTCCCCACATGCATAATTCATCTGTCTCTGTATTTACAACGCTCGAAGAATTAACCTGTCACAGATGTCGAGGAGGGGAGTGGTGAGCATGGGAAGTTAATGCCAGCATATCTTTATCTGTCAGGGCGTGGGCCTCTCACGGGGCACCAAACCCTGTTCTAAACGAATCCCCGGTATTATGCATCATCGGCTGACAGAAAACAAGGTGCAGCGAAATTAAAAAAGGAGCTGAGACAAAAAAAAGGGGGCGGTGCACCAGCCTACAGGATAAATGACGAGCAAACCGTCACTCTGCTCTGCTCTGCGCCGCCGCCGCCACCATCCTCCCCTCTAACCACCCACCCTTCATCTCGGGGAGTGTGGGGACGTGTCGCGTGTCATCCTGCCGTGTCGCTGCGCAGCAGTGCGGGGATGATGTGGCGGGCAGGGCAGGTTCACGGCGAGGAGTCAAGGGCAGAGGGGTGACGGTGGCTCGGGCTAAACGCTCCAACTGTTCCCTGTCTTCAAACAAACGTACGGGTGACTGGAGCTCACCCAAGGATAAATGGGCTGGCCGGTGCCGGGCGATGACTCAAAAAGGTGTCGCTGGAGTTGGGATTTTTGGTTGGGAGTTGGGATTGCCTGGTGGTGAGACGCTGGCTTCAACCGCCGTGATTTTGTGATTGCATTATTTACGTTTATCACCCCTCTTCCTCAATATAATGCAGTACGCTGATTATAAATATCTCCCTCTTAACTTAAGAGTGTAGGTCACGAGCAAGTGCCACCACGGCCACGGCAACTATAAATATGGCATAACGCCCACTTCACAACTTCCCTCCAAAATGACCCTCATATCACATGAACAGCGTTCAAGGTTAGTAGCATTGGGCTGCATACAAAACAATGTGTATAACGACTTTATAAAGAAGGATTTCAACATTATACGACAACAGCTTTTGTGGACACAATGGCTGCCACCATTGGCCACTAAGATAAGCCCGTTGCGATGACTGTCGATGGCATTGCGGTCTCCGAGCAGCTTAGTGGTGGGAGCGCTCATCTCGTCTTCCCATCCTAACCCGCCACTGGGGGGGGGGGTTTCATGAGGAACAAACAGCTGATGTTCCTTTCATCCCAGTTCAGAAGAATTAGGAATAAACTACAAAGTTCAGAGTTGTTATTCCGAGTTCTTCATCACTTTTACAAATGTTCTTGGGTCATTTTGCCTTTTTCAAGGCTTGACAAACTGATATGGATCCACATGACTTGCAAATGTAAGGCCCGCACCAAAGGGTTGTACCCCCCGTTGCTTAACTTTGGATCTAAGTGCCTTGCTCGAGGTCATCTCGGCTGTGGTTGATGAGTCATTGGATAGCAAGACTCTGACTTGTTCACTTCCTTCGAGCAACACACTAGGGTTGTGGTTGTTTTTACATCTTATATTGATATACTACGCACACTAGTCATTGTGCCTCACTAATGGGGATGTCATTAAAGTGATTAACTCCTTTCATTGGAACTATTACATGTCAACTGCACCCAGTTTGCAATGTGCCACAAAGCTGCTGTCTAGTGTGTAGCAATTGCTTACTGAAGTCTCCTTAAAACGAAATGATACTCAAATTAATTAAATATTACTAGATTTCTATAGCATGTCTGAAATGTGAAATGTTAGCAGACAAAATGTATTTTTAAATTGTAAATCACTTTAGGCAAAACACCTAAAAATCCAACAACTGCTTGATGTTTTTGTTTGTTTATTTCTGCTAATTCCTTGGTGCCCTTTACGTTATAACTGCAAACAAGGTGATTCAATTCTCAAAGGAAACTAATTGAAGAAAGCGAAACCACTTCCCTTCATTAAAGCAAAAGAAACGGCTTGTGGTTATGGGGGAACTGTCATTAAATCCGCCACTACTAAGTCAATCGACACTACAGCAAAACAGAGAGTGAGTATAAAGAGAGACAGAGTGAGAAAGTGGGAGAGAGGATGAGAGAGAAAGAGGGGGAAGGGAAAGGGAATGGGGGGAGTAATTAGAAATGCTCCGTAAACTATGAACGCATGTCTCCTTACAAAATGAAAATGATTATGGCAGGATTTAAATGCTCTCATCTTTTAACAAATATCCTTCTTTACAGTCATTGCCCATTAGACCCATGTGGTGCAACATTGTTAAAGCTGCTGTTGCCTTTTACCTCTCCACAAACTCCTAATTAGATAATTTGTATCAATCTGTGAAAAATATACGAAAAATAACAAAGCATAAATCATGACTTAAAGTAGTACTCAAAATGAAAGTACATATTCCACCCAAGAAGAACAGATGCCAAGTCGATGGGAAGTAGACAACAAGGCTGTGTCTGTGATATGTTCCAGCTGTACGATCCCAAAGCGAGGCCCAGGCCGTGTTTTGGAGAACCAAGGAACCCATAACCTGCCAGTCTGGTGCGTCGCAGCCGAGACCTTTAAGCCAGTGGTGAGTGACAGATGTGGTAGCACACCACAGGAGGAAAAGACAAAGGACATCTTTCGAGGAAACCCTCAAGCTCAGTAGCTAAAAATAAAAACAGGGCTAACTCCCAGATGCATAAAACACCTGTCTTGAACACAAGGCTACTTCGGGAGACCAGTGAACCTAGTGGCATGAGAAGCAAGGGCGGAAAAGTGTTCCTATTCATCCTAGACCGGGCTTTAAATATCCTGACGTTGAATACTTTTACCTTCCGACAAATAATGCCATCCACCCGGCGTCCATTCTCTGTGCCCTACGCCCCCTTTATTTTTCCATAACATCCAGCGTCATGGAAGTAAACACCAAGCTGGGCCGAGTATCTTGAGAGTCTTGCACAGCTTCTAAATGCACAACCAGACAGAGAAGGTGGAGGCTATGCCTGATGGTGCATTGGGAATGCATTTGTGGGAAGGGGGTGGGGTGCAAGAGAAGTCGAATAGGGGCAGGTTGGGTGTAGAGGTGAATAGGCAGTAGTAGAGTTTGGAGGGTGGGGGGGGGTGTCTGGGCATGTGTGCCATGGAGGACTTTCCAACCTGATTAAGACTCAGGCAGGCGTCTGCAGGCGATTGGCTGCCGGAGCTCATTTGCATGCGATGCTCATCCTTCTGCCTCCTCTCCGCCAGCAGCACCAGAGGATAAGGTCAGCTGTGTCAGTCTGGCCGGCTCAGCGGCAGACCAGGAAGCAGACAACTGTACTTCTTTTAACGCCGCGCATGTTCTAGATCATCAAAGGGATAATGATGGTCGCTAAGCACCTGTCTGTTGCAGCAGCAAAAAAGTTGTGATCTCGTAGAGCATTCGCTGTACTCAGTCTAAGTCTAAGAATATGAGAACTCTAGACTCTAGGCTCCTTGGTATGACAAACATTGTTTCATTGGCCCCTCCTATATAGCTATAATTTCAAGTGACTTTACCGCTATATTATTATATAAATCAACCTCAACCAAGTACTGTTTATAAGGCTGGCACAATTCTTGTTTTCTCGGTTCCCCACACCCTCAATTTTTCTACAAAGAGTTGCAAATCTGCTAAAATGTAAAGTGTTCAGTGAAGTGGACATATCTGTAGAACACCATCTGAACAAGTCGAAGAGCCATGTTGCTGCTTTGGTCCAAATCTGTGCCTATCGGGTATTTTCCCCCGGAAATCAAGTTTTTAAGCAATATTGAGGGGGATAAGTCTAACAAACCCTGTGTATGCCAGTAGCAGCATCCTCCTTATGTTCAAATCTGACTCTCAAAATATGCTGCCTATATCCATTCCAAACCCAGAGAGCCAGCTTGGATAGAAATTGTCTAATTGGCAAGGAAGGTAAAATTTGCAATGTTGTTCTCTATCCTTTGACAGAAAAATAAAAGATATAGTGACTGGACATGATATGATATGATTACTTGAATACAATAGGCTCAAAGTCTGTCGATATCGAAAATCTGTAAATGTTATAGAAAGCCTCTGTTGTGCTTGTAATGCACATTGTGTTTATAGCCTTTAACGCATTCATACATTGATTGGACAGAGTTCATAAGATATGTTCATAAGGTATGCTCAATTAATGTACACCTCAAATAATGAACACCTTAAATCATGTTTTAATCCACCAGGACTTGTTACAATCATGCACATCTGTAATCCGCAGGGCCCCTCCTGACTCACACTACTCACACTGATTGTCTCCATTCCGTGTGTCATCCACCTCTGTTGTGCTTGTAACGCACATTGTGTTTAGAGCCTTTAACGCATGCATACATTGATTTGATAGATACGGCCTGAACCACATCTCTCCTCTCCCCAACCCGGCACACCCACCGACCCCCTGCACACCCACCAACCCACTCAAGCGCTGGCGTATTGTTATCGTCTCCCTGTCATCTGCTGGCGAGGCACAGCGCACGCTACGAGCTCCCAGCCTTTCCGAATAACCCCCCCATTTTAATTGGTAAATATTTACATGCGGCAGTGGCTCTGGGTGGAGGCGAGCTAATTGCTAATGAAGCTGCATATCAGAGGCCTTTGGAGTTCCCTCCTCCCCCGACTTCCTGAGAGGGGGCAGATTCAAACAAATGCAACCCGGGGTCTGAATTGTTGATAATGTTTGATAAGCGGCGCGCACCACTAAACACTGCAGCATACATGAGACAAGAAGTCACAGCGCCGGATCAACCATTGTGTCACTGAATAATTAGCCTTCTTCTGTTATTTTCTGGTGGGCTTTTATGGGATTGTGTGTGTGTGCGTGAGCAAAGCGTGTGTGCGTGTGTGTGTGTGTGTGTGTGTGCGTGTGTGCGTGCGTGCGTGCGTGTGTGTGTGTGTGTGAGTGTTTGTGTGTGTGTTTTTGCATCTATGTGTGTCAGTGTGAGTGGCTGTGCAAGTGGCTGTGTGTGTGTTGGTATGCCAGTGTGTGTGTGTGTATGTACACTTGAGCGTGTCGGCAAACTGTGTGATCGTTTAAAATAGATATCAAGATAGACTGTCTGCATGTGAATATTTGTGTAAAAATATGTACGTGAATGTGTTGATGGCGACGTATGTCTTTCTCCATGAGTGTTTCTTGTAATTGTGCCCTGAAGCTGTGGTCCAATAAGCGCATGTGTGTGCCTTTGTGTGAGCCGTTATTATGCCATTGAATATTTGATTCTCCGATTGTATCAGAGTCTGTTTGTTAATATGTCTCCAAGCTGTGTTTGCTTATTTGTGTGTGTGTGTCTTTGTATGATATGTG
>OMLJ01090301.1:0-12726 GCA_900302595.1 Gadiculus argenteus
TTTCCAATTTTATTTTTAGCTAAAAAATTAACAAGGTCCGGACCTTGTGGTCTCAAAGCTGTGTGTGTGTGTGTGTGTGTGTGTGTGTGTGTGTGTGTGTGTGTGCGTGTGCGTGTGCGTGTGTGTGTGTGTGTCTACCTGATGGGTGATCTCCTTAATTTTTCGCTCATATTTGCGCACAGCCTTCATGGAGTCCCCGCTGCGTTTGTGCTCCGCCTCCAACTCCGCCTCCAGCTCCCGGACCTGAGGGAACACCTGGATGAACTGCGCCCTAGTAGAAGTATCTGGAGATCTCTAGTCCAGGGACTTACCAAGACACAGATCAAACCGTCTACATGAGACTCCTGATGGTTCAGAGATACTGTGTATCAGGCTGACTATTTTATCCAATCCATCTATTTTATCCAAAGCAACTTAAAGTGAATTCTGATTTCATTAAGGAGAAGATCAGGGTTACGACGCTTGCCCACTGCATCCGTCCGTTGACAGATCTCATTGACTTTGCATGGAGCGATCCCAAAATGCATTGTGGGTCCGTCCGTTCCGTCGGCTCCGTCTCTTGCGTTCAGAAGTTGAGAAAATTGTAACTTTTCAGGCTGCGACGGATCCGTCAGCTCAGATCGCGTTATGTGGGGCAAATTCCGCTGAAGGCGTATCCCCCCATCCATCAGACACTCCTTCCGTCGTCCGTTGACGGACGGATGCAGTGGGCAAGCGGTGTTAATCTCTCTGCAATTCCTCTGCAATTTCTATTTGATTATTATTGGTTTTAGTATTAGCATTAAATTCTAACAAGCTCTGAAAGAAGAATTCTAGGAAAAATAATGGTAAGCAGCATTAAAGTTTACAATTATCGTACAATTCATTAAAAATATAAAATATACAACGTAGTATAGTATCAGTTTGACACACATGGTGGTGAGGGTAAGCCTACCCTGAACTCCAGCTTCTGCAGCTCCTTCTTGCCGCCCTTGAGGGCACTCTGCTCTGCCTCGTCCAGGCGCTGCTGCAGGTCCTTCACGGTCACCTCCAGGTTCTTCTTCATCCTCTCCAGGTGGGAGCTGGTGTCCTGCTCCTTCTTCAGCTCCTCAACCATCATGGCCGCCTGCAGAGAGAACATGCGCAATTACTTTTTCTGATGTCTAAATGATAGCCTTCCAGTGTTGCGATTCAAACTGGGTCACTTTGTGACATGGATTACTGATTTGCAGCAATTTAGAATACTAAAAATAAAGAGGCATGGGTTAGGGTGTTTTCCACAGTGAGCCTTACAGGTATAAAACATAAACTTAGAATAAAGATGGAGGATTACATCGGCGATGGCCTTCTTGGCTTTATCCTCTGCGCTCTGGGCTTCCTGGATTGTATCCTCCATGTCAGAGTGCAGCTGATTAATATCAGAATCCATCTTCTTTTTGCTGTTCAGGAGACCAGTGTTCTGTTCAGGTGAGGAAGAGAAGGGTTAAATGACTAATAGTATGAGTCTTCAATATAATTATCCATTGAATATATCACTTGTGTAAAGAAGAATAGTAATGTATTCAAGGCTTTCAAACAAAAGGACAAAATACTCTTTTGATATTGACATAGCTGTCTGGAGGTCTGCCTTCTTGTATTGAGTTACAATACGTTTCTTTAGTGCTTCTGTGTCACCTGGGCGTGAAGCAGCTGCACCCTCTGGCTGACGTCCACCAGCTCCTGCTCGGCTAGCTTGCGGCTCCTCTCGGACTGCTCCACCGCCTCCCTCATCTCCTCCACCTCCGCTGCCAGGAGGGTGCTCCGGCGATCCGCCATCGCCAGCTGCTCCTTCAGGTCCTCCTGACTGTGGAGCGCTTCATCCAAGCGAACCTGAGTGTCCTGTCAGGGGACGAAGAACGATCGTAGGCTACACTTTAGGAGTGTGCCATGTGTTTCTGTTGTATGATGCCATTTGATCCCTCATGTAAAAAATAAAATGGCAGATTAGCTGCCATTTTGTTTTTTTTGTTTCTCTTTGCTTCTCTATTGGAATCCTGGGTCAAAGGAGTTTGAACATCTAGACAGAGCAGAAGATAAAGCAGTGACACATGTCGTAGACAGTCATTGCAGTACAGTTCCGCCCACCTTGTACTGCGACTGGAGGTTCCTGAGTTGTTTGGTGGCGTCCAACGACTGGAAGTTGGCGTGGCCCAGTCGGATCTCCATCTCGTTGAGGTCGCTCTCCAGCTTCTTCTTGAGGCGCACGGCGTCGCTGCGGAAGCGTGTCTCGGCGTCCAGGGAGACCTGCAAGGTGTCCACGACCCTCAGGTGGCTCCTCTTCAGCTGGTCCAGCTCCTCGTCCTTCTCCAACACCCGGCGGTCCGTCTCCGACCTGATCTGGTTCAGCTCCAGCTGGAGGTGCAGCAGTTTGGCCTCTTCCTGTTCCATGGAGGACTGGAGGACAACACATGACACAGTCAGTGTTAAAACCGCCTTAAAACCTACGCTTTGTGTTTATACGGGGAGGAGCTTGAAACAATATTTAAATTAAGGATGTGTATATGAATCCAGAAAATCCATTGAAACATGAATTATCCTGTGTGTGACCACTAGGCCTGGTCTCACTAGTGCTTGTAAGACTGAGGGAGGAACGGCACCAACTCTGGTTAAATTGTATTCCATTGATGGCAAATCATGTTAGCTGTTATTATTCAATGCAGAGAGACACATCTTCATTCAGCATTATGGGGTGTTATCAACTTGACAGCAAATACAACTTAGGAATAAAATAGGAATAAGTAAACCCCTTCAATACTGAAAACAATAGTATCAACATCCTTGATCAGATAAGTCTTAATTGTGATCAGTAGATAAAGTCAAACAAAGCACCTCTGCTTCCTCAAGAGCAACTTGGATTTCACTCTTCTCCTGTTCCACTAGCTTGGCAGCTTTCTCCACCTCGTGGATGGTCTTTGCTGATTGGCCCAGTTGTTCTGTGATGTCGGTTATCTCCTCTGTAATGCGAAGCCAAAGTGTCAGGTTAGAAGACAAAAGTCCACTCAACATCCAACAATGAGTCTTGGGTTCAACGTTATGTCTTACGCTGGAGGTTTTTGTTCTCCCGCGTCATGCTCTCTAGGTGGTCCAAGGCCTCCTCGTAGGAGTTCTTCAGCTTGAACAGCTCGGTGCTCACGGTTCTGGACTCCCTCTGAGAGACCTCCAATTCGGACTGGCACTCGTCCAACTTCTGTTTCCATTCACCTAGAACCTGACAGGGGGTTTAGGGTGTTTGAATCCCAGCTGCAAAGTGTGGGATTTTCTGCAGTCTTGCTGTATGCACCCTTAAACAAGATCCACCTTACCACTATTCACGCCTACATTTAATTTTTTGAGGAGTTGATTACTACTCTCTCACTACATTAACACATTCTTATGAGGAGCCTGCCCTTCTAGTCCAAAATAGGCTGTACCTTGTCGAAGTTCCTCTGCTTCTTGTCCAGCATGGCGTTGGATGCATTTGACCGCTCCAGCTCCACGTTGAGGTCCTCCACCTCCACCTGCAGTCTCTGCCTAGTCTTCTCCAGTGATCCACACTTGGCGTTTATGGCCTCCGTCGACTCTTCGGATTCCTGAAGCCTCTGAGCCAACTTCTTCCTTTTGTGTCAAAGTTCAATTTATTTCTAATTTCAGGAAACACTTTCAGGAAAGACATAACTTGATTTGAATTGTACACATCGTAATGCTTATTCTAAAAAGAAGACAAAGAAGACAAAGATTACTTATAATATATCACATAACTTGCAATGAGCACAACAAATTAGCACTAGTACGACAGGAAGGCCACAATGCTAACCCTCAACCATCACTACCAAGTGATACTAAGTGTTCCTTACTTGGCCTCCTCCAGGTCGTCGGTCCTCTGGATGGCGTCCGTCTCGTACTTGGTCCTCCACTGGGCCACCTCGCTGTTGGCCTTGGACAGGCCTCGCTGCAGCTCCCCCTTGGCCTCCTGCTCCTCCTCATACTGCTCCCGCAGGAGCTCGCAGTCGTGGCGCGCGGACTGCAGAGCGTGGGCCAGGGAGTTCTTGGCCTGAACCGCACGAAACAAGACCAGTGAACACACAGATGAGGAATGATCATATCATTATAAATATCAGCATTAGCCCAGGGTTTGCTGTGTGTGGCCCTTTAAGTATCTTCTGACCTTGGTCTCTTCATCCAGATGTCTCTTCAGCTCCTCCGTTTGTTGACTTGCCGTGTTCTTCACCCTGTGGATCTGAGACAGAGCGGCCTCTTTCTCCTCAAGCTGTCGGGAAAGTTCCCCTGTTGAGGGTTTAATCGGTGACTTATTAACGGTGCAATACATTTACAATATTAATTTTGTTCTTTTACTTATTACTGATAAGTTTACCGTTTTCTGTCTGCAGACGACAGGCGAGTGTGGTGTAATCACTCAGAGACCTCTGGGCGTCCTCCACTTTGCTTTTGTATTCATTGCTTTGGTCTTCCAGGCTCCTGCATAGCTTCTCCAGATTGGCCTGCAATATTTAAAGACAATGCAATACTTAGTCATATTTATTTTTAAATGACTTTAGCAGACGCTTTAGTCCAAAGCAACTTGCAGTGAATTCATATACAGGCCAGTTTTAGTAACAGGTAGCGGTCTGCAAGTGGGCTGCAATCAATTGGGACCATAACCAAGTACCATTCAAACTCCCTAGCCCAGACACTATCCTACCCCGCCTAAAAAACTGAAAACTCGTACCTTGCTCTTAAGAACACTATCCGTGTTGCTGACCAGGTCGTCCACTTCCATCTTGAGCTCGCTCTTGTCCTTCTCCAGCTTCTGCTTGACCCTCTGGAGGTTGTCTATCTGCTCGCCCAGCTCTGCGGTGCCGTCCGCCTGTTTCTTGCGCAGGGCGGCAGTCGTGGACTCGTGCTGCAGGGTCGACTCCTCCAGGTCGCGGCGGAGGCGGTGGAACTCTGCGTCCCGCTTCTTGTTGACCTCCACCTGGGCAGCGGTGGCTCCGCCCGCCTCCTCCAGCCGCTCGCTGATCTCCTCCAGCTCCCGGGACAGATCGGACCTCTGCTTCTCCACTTTGGCCCAGGATGAACGCTCCGCATCCATCTCCTCCTCCAGTTCCTCAATGTGGGCCTGAAGTGATAGTGGTAGAAAACTTGATTTTTTGATTCCTACAGCTGCTCTGAACTGTATGTTTAGAAACTAGGTGCAGCACTTTTGGAACAACTCCAATATTGACTGCATGGTTTGATCCTTTTCTAACATGTAAGTCTGAAAAATTATTAATTGTACAATAATCTGTAGTAGTAGTCTATTTGTTGGGGTAAAAATAGATGACATATTGATGGTAATGTTGATTTTAGAGTGTCTGTTTAGCCATTTGGCTAGGTATAAAACCTGCTGCTCTTTAATTTTCTTTTGGAGTTGTATACTAAGAGTTTGTTCATCTTCCATTCGGCTCTGGAGGTTCGTGACTTCAAAGTCCTTTCTGGAGAAAAAATACAAATAAAGACACCATTATTTGGTTTTAATCTATAATATGAATTCTTCGTTTATAATCAAGCTTTACACTGTACATAGTCTCTAGAGAATATTGGTGTCACTTGAGATGAAGTGTGTGTACTGTTTCAGTGCTTCCTGCTGCCGCTGTCGGTCACTCTCTATGGTCATGATGGTCTCCTGGGACAGCCTGAGATCTCCCTCTAGCTTCCTTCTGGATCTTTCCAGATCGGCTCGCATCTTCTTCTCTTGCTCCAGGGACCCTTCGAGCTGGAAAATTTTAACATTTACATGTTTTAGAAACACTATTCAGATACTGGCACATTGTTCCACAATTCTGTTTTTGAAAGGTGATACATACATCGTCAACCTGTTGCTCCAACTTGACCTTGCTCTTGGTCATGGAGTTCACTTTATCCTCTTCAGCTTGGAGGTCGTCCAGAGTCTGCTGATGCACCTCTTGTAAGGATTTGATCTCCTTGGAAGACTTTAGCAGGTGATCCTCCAGCCCTGCCAATTCCTCTACCAAGTTCTTGACCTGTGCACAGGAACTTTGTCTGTTCATCATTTCTGTCACTTTTCAAAGCATATTTCTTCTACAAAGTCCCACCAGTTCTACTTCTAAATATGTAATATAATGGAAGTTGGATTTGCTCCAAGTCTTCCCCATTGTCATTAAGAGATGGCCTTTATTGTGCCAAACCACTGATGTTTCAAATTGTTCATGCCGTGATCCAGCTGTGGAGAGACGTTTGGCCCAGGACACACTCAATATTTCTCTCCCCTCTATGTATCATGTCAACACAATGTAGAATTTAGAAAAATGATTATGACCATCCTGCCATCCTGCCATCCACTTGGTCTCCTGCTAAAGTGGATCTAGTTATGGTTTCACAACCCATGGTTTGAAGACTACAGTCCACTGACCTTATTCTCAGTGGCGTACTTTTCCTTCTCCACCTTGGCGATGATGAGCTCCAGGTCATCGATGTCCCTCTTGAGATCCAAACACTCGTCCTCCAGTTTCCTTTTCTTGGCGGTCAGTTCGGCGTTGATCTCCTCCTCTTCCTCCATCCTCTCTGAGAACTCCTTCACCTTGGCCTCCAGGTGGATCTTGCTCTTGATGAGGCCCTCGCACCGCTCCTCCGCGTCGCACAGGTTATCCCGCTCCTACCACACAAGATATACACAGGAGCTTGTAACCCCTGTTTCTACCCTTTGCTGGATCAATCTGTTCGTGGATGGTTTAGCCTTCCGTCAACACGTACAACACGAAGACTTCTCCAAAGTGGATGAATAAGGAAAGGTTGATCTGGCATGTGGCTGGGCACCTATTTCTGAAAACAACGACATTGTCATGTGTGATCCAGACCTTCCTGGCAGGCTAAAGTGGTCTTCGAGAAGGTATGTTTTTTGCATTTTCGGTGTGCGATAATACATTTATCTAACGTAGTGTAGACGTAGTCTACTCTTACTGTTTAAAGTAGGCAAGTGTAGCGCAAATAATTTCTGACATACAATCCCTCATTCAAAGTTTGAATGCCAAGAGATGGATGAAATATGGAAAGTATACATTTAAACTTTTTTGACACACAGAGGCATCTCTCTCGACTAGCAAAATAACCTACAGCTTGAATCTGAAGGAAGAGGTCGTTCTTCTCCTGAACCATAATCCCCATCTTCTGCTCCAGCTCCTTCCTCCGGGCCTCGGACCGAAGGTACTCCTCTCTCAGACGGGATAGCTCCTCCTTCATGTTCTGCATCTCCTTCTCCGCCTCGGCGCTCCGGAGCAGCGGCTTGATCTTGAAGTAGAGCCTCATCCATGGCCAATTCTTCACACTCATGAAGGAGCGGATGTTGTATTGAATGATGTAAATCGATTCCCTGGAAACAAAGCAAAAACTCAGGCATGAGACTTGAAGCATAGTCTACATACTAGAGGGTGGAGGTGGCTGTATTCACCTATTCTTGGACATTGCTTTGAATCTCAGCCGGCCAACATAACCGCGGGAAACAGCCTGGATTCGGGTGATCAGTACAGCCAGGCGTTCGTCTCTCATCTCCTCCAGAAGACCCAACAGTCCAGCTTTGAAGAACACCTGCATCACGTCATGGGACAAAGGTCAACATATTTAACAGTGTTTGATGATGCAAAGGATCAAGTGAAAACAAAAGTAAAAGTTGTTCCTCTTTATAATCAGTGGTATTTATGTTACGATTTATTACTATTCTTTAATTATTCCACATAATGCAATGTGCATACAATGCAATAATGCTCCATTTGAATACATATTTGGAAGTACTTTTGGCATGGGACCCACTTACATCTGTTACATCTGCGATACATTTGTGACTGTGTGAATGTTGTGAGGATTTCTTAGAACACATCTTACCAATAATGTGTGACATCTTTAATAATCATTCCCTACAACTTTAAAATTAATGTCTGGTTGGAATTGTGGTGCCCCTTAGTCCCAGACAGTTTGGACCACGTCCGTGGACAAGGAGTCACTAAGGTCAGGCCATTGAGAGTACCTTTGTGTATCCAAACTTGTACTGGGCATGGTCCACATCGATGGAGGAGAGAAGTTTCTCTGATGCTTTTTTGCTGTCAATGAACTGCCCTTCAGGTATCGCACTGGCGTTCAGGATTCTGTACCTGTGAGGAAGAGTTTTACCGCAAATCTACCTTCCATATGCAGTGCACACATTCAAAGCGAGTAGGGGTAATCAAAGGCAAGGCAATGTTTTGATTTCAAGCATCCTCAACCCGGTGGCATAATATCCTCCCTTTAACACATCTGACAACTACAAACAAGTGATGACTAGGAGCTGTCTACAGATAGGGACGTTCTGATAAGATACAGTAGGAAACTGGTAATGGGCTGACCTCTGTTTGAAGTCCCCGTAGAGGATCCTGCTGGGGAAGCCCTTCCTGCAGATCCGGATGCCCTCCAGCACCCCGTTACAGCGCAGCTGGTGCAGCACGAGGTAGTGATCCATGGATCCTGGGAGGACAATAGTTTTCCAGCAAGGTACCACCACACATATACTAGCATACATCATGGAATCAGTTTGATTGGAAGATGAAATTATTTCATCAATATTATCAAAAACAACTAAAGATGAAAAATACATCTTGTATGTTGCTCATTAGATTGATTTGAGTTTTTTGGATATAAAGTTGGCTGCAGATGTGCGAAGTGTAGCTTCACTTTAGCAACTGTTTCTGAAGGAAAAGCTACAGCACCAGGGTTAACCACTAAATGTTTATTGTGGTGATATCCTACTTAATGTTGGCATTGCTCAAACATTATTTTATTGCAAATGTTGTACATATGCAGGGTAAAAGTAATTATTCTTACTGGATTTTCAATAAAACAACCCATGGGTGCAGTGATCGAGGCAGACCTGGCAGATTTACCTTAGTAGCACTTCGGAGCGAGTGGTGACGACACATTAATCAGTTTCTCACCTGGTGTTTTGGTTTCATTTGGGATGATGCACCTCACAAAATGAGGATGGGTAGAGCGAAGGTTGGACATTAGCTTGTTGAGGTTTTCCTGTTGGAGATGCCAAGATAACACACAAGAGAGCACTATTTATCTATTTTTATATTATTTAAATCTTTGAAAGCCTTAGATATGGTAGGACCTGCGTAATAAATATTGCCACCCCAGAGATAATTCCCCCTGCTAAATGAATCACAGAAACTCATACTCAAATGAAAACACATAACAGTACCGTACCCTGAACAGTGCAGAAACTGTCTGAAAGGAAGAACCCTTTTTCTTGGCACTTCTCCTGCTTCCGTCTGTGGACAGAGAAAACACAATGAACAGAAGGTTTACGTGTAGGTCTCACTCAACTGGTAGTGCTATTGCAATGGCATTAACACCGTCAGGGTTGGGGGTTTGAATCCGACTGGGACCACCAATGCTATGAATATATGCACAAAATAAAATGGTATGTAACATTGTATACTACACACCACTACATAGAGTACATAGAGTAATAGCATTCCTATATTAACAGACAGACAGTCTATTGGTCAGGGTGGTCAGATAAGGAGACGATGAGGCCCACAGACCGTCGGTGGAGGCGTAGGTGGCAAACAGCTTTCCCAGCAGTTTCAGGCTGGCCTTCTGGTAGAGCTGGGCCACGGTGTCGTTCAGCGGGTCCTTGTTCTTCTCCAGCCAGCCCGAGATGTTGTAGTCCACGGTGCCAGCATAGTGCACCAGGGAGAAGTGGGCCTCGGCCTTGCTCTTGGAGGGCTTGGGCTTCAGGAAGCAGCTGTTCTTGCCCAGGTGCTGGTCGTACAGCTTGTTCTTGAAGGAGACGTCGGTGGCCTTGGGGAACATGCACTCCTCCTCCAGGATGGATAAGATGCCCATGGGCTGGAGGTATGCAGGAGAACCATTTCTTTAGATGTTTGGTTTGTTAGATAAATGGATGGATGTTTGGGTGGATGGATGGATGGATAGATGGATATAGATAGATACTGTACATGTTTCTAGTTACGTGGATGATAGTGAATGTGCCTAACTTTTAAATTGTGTAACGTGAATAAAAATGGATGGATGGATACTGAGATAAAAAAAAATGGCTATGATTGTACTTGAGATAAGTGCTGTATTATTCCCAGACTGGATATTCTACAGATGGATTTTGGTGGATCTACCGGGTGGAACTTAAAACAGTGCAGTTTACCTTCTCGATGAGCTCGATGCAGGCTGCCAGGTCCATGCCAAAGTCAATGAACTCCCAGTCGATGCCTTCCTTCTTGTACTCCTCTTGCTCCAGCACAAACATGTGGTGGTTGAAGAACTGCTGGAGCTTCTCGTTGGTGAAGTTGATGCACAGCTGTTCCAGGCTGTTCATCTGCACGGCATTGTGTCATTTCAATTCACAAATACATGAGAAAACGAAAAAACAAAGGTTATATGAGTCCCATTTACCTCGAATATCTCAAAGCCGGCAATGTCGAGGACGCCTATGAAGTGCTGCCTGGGCAGTTGGGTGTCAAGCTGTTTGTTAATCCTGGTCACCATCCAGAGGAACAATCGCTCATAGACAGCTTTAGAGAGGGCACCCATTGAGTTGTTCACCTGTCATCAGAAGTTCCAGAGTTAAAATGGACTTGTAAAGTGCTGCAGAATTACATTTTTCAACATAGAGGTGTACTAATGAAAGTGGCAGCGTACCTGTTGCACTGTCTGTCCTTTTGTGACATACTCATTTCCAACTTTCACTCTTGGATAGCAAAGGGCCTTCAGCAGATCTGCAGAGTTCATACCCATGAGGTAGGCCACTTTGTCTGCCACTAAGAGGAAGGATGTATGTTACAAAATGAACAAGGTGTCAGAGGAGGCAGAAAGGCAAGCAATTATCAAGATTTAATCTGCAAATAAACTAATAGAAATTGGTTAAGTGGGTCATTTTAAATTTGACACTGCATCTGTTCCAATTCAACAAGGTTCATCCTTGACCATTGCATGTCGCCTGTAGCCCATCTTCTGAACCATCTGGTTTTTAACCTCTCACCCTCTGTGCCGTCAGGCTCGGCCTGCTCCTCCCGCTGTTTCTGCTTGAACCTCATGTTCCCATGATGCATCACTGCACCCGTCAGCTTGTAGATGCCCATCTTTTCCTCGGTGCTGAACCCAAGAATGTCAATCGCACTCTACAGAAACCAAGGAACGTTGTTTAGTCCCCCTGAGTTTACATTCTGAGTTTACAGGCAGACTTGATAATAACTCACTTGGTAAAGGACATTTTTGAAAGATCCCAGATAATATCACATGATTGCAATAGAGCAAACTGTAATTGCAATTGTATGATCTGATTTTTGTATTTTGCATGTTTTTATCTGGGACAGTCAGACAGCTGAAAGGTTCAACAGAAATATCTGCAGTGTACCTGGAGGCATCCCCGAGCAAGCTGCCCTAACCCCTACCTGCTCCTTCATGACCTTCATGTATACCTGACTTGGATAAAATTGTTATCCAAAGGGAATGACTAAATAATCAATACTTCATATCTTACATCAGTGGCCACCAGCTCCTCTTGGTCGCTGATGCTTTGAACAGTGATCTCCCCCTGGCTGATGAACGGGTAGTCGTAAGGGTTGGTGGTGGTCAGCAGCAACTCTGGTATAATACAAATATTGATCCTTATATTCAATATTGATCCCGCTGTATTGGCTGTTTGTGTCTAAAACTTATAAAATTTTAAAATAATAACTTTGGTTTGATTCAATAAGTGGAATAAAGAATGTGTTCAGATCATGTGTCCACCTACCAGTTAATTCTGGCTTTTGATTGGACAGGATCTGATAGAAGATGTGATAGCTTCTCTCAGCCGGAAGTTGAAAGGTCACCCTGGACTTCTCCAGTAGATCTGGGAATTAACACAAGAGGTTAAAAATGTCTATCTCATCGCCCATATCCCCGGATTAGCTATAGCATTCGCAGCTCAGACTTACAGGTTTCTATATCAGCCGACGACAGCTTCCCCTTTGTTCCAAAGTGGATGCGAATGAATTTGCCCTGGAACATAATTATCATAGGGATGATGACGATTAGTATTATGATCAGCATTAGGCTCATAGGTGTTACCAGTGTTATCAATGTAACCTAATATATTCATATTAAAGGGCCGCTATATAACCACCAGGTGTGAAGTTGACCAATCTTCCAGGCTGTCAGGGGGTACAGTCCACTGGGTTGGCTGGTAAGGTGACCTGTGCATCATACATCTGAGTGGACACTTCTACATGTGATGTGACTTACAGTATGGATTAGCTTGTAATGGCTAATCAACAGCTCACAGCTGGTGGTACAATAGGGTACCTTTAATACTCTAGTATAGAGTATTCTATAGAATTAGGGCTGGGTATTGTTAAGAATCTCACGATTCGATTCGATTTCGATTCGGTAGGCCACGATTCGATTCGATATCGATTCGATTCGATATTGTTTGAAATACTTTGATATCGATTCAGTATCAAGTAGAAATACACAAAAGATAAAAAAAATTATTATTATTATTTATTTTGTTTCATCCCCTAACTCGGGAGTAATAAAACATTAGCTCAATAATACCAGTACATGGTGCAAAAGTAAGACAGTGCTGTATTAGCACTAAACTAAAGTGCATGTAACTTAAATGATGTATATATTTCCACTTGGAAACTGTAAATAAATAACTCACAGCATTTGGGGAAAAAAAACAAAATATGAAAATAT
>OMLJ01090304.1:0-14099 GCA_900302595.1 Gadiculus argenteus
GGACATGCAGACAGAGAGAGAAAAAGACCACACACTGACTTTCTCTCCAAGGAACAAAAGAGAAGAGACATGCTTTATCATCGTGTGTTTTCTGCTCTTGGCAGTTGAGGGTGAGGCGAGGTTGTGATGACAGTGACGTCACTCCCGTTAACTATAGGTTCTCTTCCTCACGTTCCTGCACCTCCATTTTATATTTGATCTAGACTTATTATTTATTCCGTTTTTTAAAGAGGCTCTAGTTGCGTTGCCTCAACTCATCCCCGCTTGACATCCAGCTACCATTGGATGGAGGAAAACCCATCAGACCAGATCAGAGAACATATTCATTCAAACAGCAAAGAGATTGTACACACATGAAAAGAAAAGAAAAACGCTGCGATTCACAGTAGGGAGCCGATGCTTCACGTCACGCGCTTACTCTCTTAGCGCATGTAATTAACACGCCATTTAGGGTTCACTAGCCAAAAGACACCTTTAAAGATAATCAATCTACTTTCCAAATCCTCCTACATAGCAAGGTATTAACACTGCTTCGTATGGGGTCCTAAGGCTAATTCAGCTCACATTAAAGACAACCTTTAAGTCCAGCTAATGTGGTGTGTGTCTGTGTGTGTGTGCATGTGTGTGTGTGTGTGTGTGTGTGTGTGTGTGTGTGTGTGTGTGTGTGTGTGTGTGTGTGTGTGTGTGTGTGTGTGTGTGTGTGTGTGTGTGTGTGTGTGTGAGTGTGTGTGTGTGTGTGCTTGTGTATGTGTGTGTGTGTGTCTATGTATGTGTGTGTGTGTGATTTAACTGCAATTACTCCTGAGTAATTGCTACTGAGTAATTCCGATTCACAGTCTTGAATGTGTGAAGAACAGCACCTGTGAACGCCGATCCTGTGTGAACTCTGAGGCAGGTTATCGAAACCTGCAACCCTAGGCTAGCTTGCTGAGATACAATAGTGGTTGTTTGCTCAACTCACCCATCGCACACACACAGCAACGCAACCTGTGTTTGGTCAAATACATCCGTATATGACTATACTTTTTAACTGCCGTTCCCTCCAACATGGGAAACACAACAGGGCTCCATCTTGTTAGACCACCTACCCAGCCGCTTGCTCCCTCCTGCTCATTGGTACCACTCTAAAAATAAAAAGCCTGAAACACAATGTTGCTTACACCAGAGAGTAAATGCTTTTCTTACCGTGGTGAAGGAAAAATGTAATTGCTGGCATGATGCATTTTTTTTATTTTTATTGTATAGATACACTCAAGGTATTTAAAATATGAAATTGTAAGAATTGTGCAACAACAATTGCATTCTGTTGAATAGATGAATTTCCTTTGAGAGTTGTGTGAGACGAGAGCAATCTGACGTGTCCTTCAGCATTCGGCAGAATGTTTACAAGGAAATCAGTAAGAAAAAAAGAGGTAGAAAGAAAATAACTTTCTACGGATCCTAGGAAAACCTTTCTGTGTGAGTTAATGGACATGTTCCCACACCCTGGATTAAAACAAATACACTACCTGCTGGAAAAGAACAAAACTCTTCACAATCTCTTTCCACATAAAGGTCAGGAAATAAATTATGAAATGCTTCTGTTATTAGCCAATAAAAAATGAAATGGGAACTAAAGTTTACATTTTCCTCTCCTAATACCTGTTCATCTGGTCTATTTCAAGGTAAGCAAACCTCCAGACCTCTAAACCTCAAAACCTCCAGACCTCTAAACCTCCAGACCTCTAAACCTGAAGATCTCTAAACCTCCAAACCTCCAGACCTCTAAACCCCCCAGATTTCTAAACATCCAAACCTCCAGACCTCTAAACCCCCAGATCTCTAAACTCACCCAGCATAAGGTTTGCTCTTATGAGGACATTGATCTTTGGTTGGCTAAGGACTAACTTCCCACAGCAGCTGCCACCTGTCTACAGCGTGATGCTGTGCATCCATTTGATTGCAGCTGGGACCAGCAGATTTACTTCTATCTGGAAAAAAACTGACCCAGACACCATCTATGTTGTCTACTGTGGTAAAAACTGCAAGAACTTCTCCAGTCAGCTGACCTGACTTCAAAGGGGTTGCCCTGAGAAACGCAGTGCTCCGGAGACTGAAATTATTGAGAAAGACGCACTCCCAAGTTCAGTTGCCCTTAAGGCTGACAGAATTAGAAATGTCATATGTTAAACTCCTACTCAGGAGACCTGCTCCATTACAGACGGCTGACACTCCACCAGTCAGCCAGTGGACATTGTTTTATCAACACCACACGGCTGGCGGGAGATGTGTACTGTTGATGCTGTAGCCTGCATTGTTCTGGACACAGAGGAGTAGCAGCACAAGTGTTCTGCTGGATGTTGATCAGTGGGATTTTGAGGGGCGGTTGGCGTTCCAGTGAAGCGAGAGGAAGAGGAAAGTGGCAAGACAGCAGCCGCTTGAAAAGGAGGACAGGGAGCGGGCTGTGTTCCAGTCATGTTAGCAGGAGATGACAAGAACAAAAAACAATTTGAAAGAGATTAGCCACACTTCAGCCTCAGCCCTTTGAAGTCCCACGTGAAGCTTCCTGGGATGTCCCCATATGGAATTCATTTATAATCTTCATAATATTCTCAACCATATGGAAAGAATTCATATTCTTGTTCACTGATGGTACAGAGACGCTCAGAGGGAGCATGTACCGGGGACTCGACGAAAATGCTGCGAAGTTTCATGAGGTAGAAAATATGACATGAAATATGAGTGTGTGTGAAGAAGCTGTCGATAGGAGAACCTGACGGTAGGAGACTACCGGTACCCCACTGCTGAGTCCTAATTCATCCAAAAAGAATCCAAGAATAAACAAGAGATGAGGAGGGTGCAGCGAGTGGAGTATGGGAAGCACCTAGCAGGAGCTTTCTACTCTGGCTCACTTGATCACCAGGGGAACTTGGGTCCCATGGGGGGTCTGCCAAGATAGTCTGCCAAGACATGTGGATAGAGAGCCAAATAAGAAATTGGCGGGTGGTGGGAGACGTAGAGGTTTAAAAATGGACCCAAACACCCCCATTCATGCCTAAGTTACTTTTAGATATGGGAAAATGTGCTTAGGCTTAACTTCCACTGAGTCACACAGGGACAAGCTAGCAATGGCCTTTTTCTTATTGGGTTGTTTTTACCTCTTAGCTCATAACTTCGCAGTCAATACTCATTTACAGTATTATTTTTATTGAAATTGTATTCTTTTGGTTTTGAAGAATGGGAGAAGTTTTGAAACGAGTGAATTTGACTGTGAGCCGGGATGAGTGTTTTAAGTGGTCCGCTGTCAACATTAAACAGGAACAAAATGAAGCAAATGATTCCGGTGGCATCCATTCCAGAAACAATTACCACCAAGAGTGGCACGTGTCCCGTGGCTGTGTTCCTGTAGCGCTGCCACCCAGGCGTGTAACAGGGGCAGAACATATCGCTGATGCTCTCCACTAGGTTAGGCTGAACCCGGGATACTTGAAAACCACAGTATAACTGAAGAAACGTATTGTTTCGTCGTGATGGGAGGTTTATTGTGTTGTTTATGTGGTAACTTATCATGGTTGAAAGGCACTTTGAAAGGGTTGGTTTATTTAGTTTTCCATTTAAGAAAATTTTGAAATATAAACCATTCTGGGTGTTGTTCTCAAGTGTTTTGTAAAATCATTTTCTTCAATGGACAACTTTAAATAGTATTTTTTGTCTTTTGCTTTTTTGTCTACATAAAAGTGTCTAAATATTCAGGAATCAGGGATGACCTCAGGCAGGATCAATGTTTTCGTTATTGTGTTGTGATGTGTCATCACGTAAAAAATCTCATCCAAATAAAGAGCCACATTTAATATCAATATTACTCACTGAAATTGCTGCTGGGGTATCAATGCAGTATTGGCCAACTTGAGTTTATCTTAAAGTATCCAGATATTACTGCCGGCCAAAAATGGATGGCATTTATGTATGACATTTCAAAGGAGATAATTTTTTATACAAATATTCTTTAATCTTTGAACCTAGCCGTCTCATTGACATAAATATGGCTCGTCTTAAGGTAGGAACCTTGAGATTGGACAGTGCACTTATTTAGCCGCAGAGTAGATAGACAGATATAGAAGATGCCAAGCTTAATATCTCTCATCCTGATATGATATAGAGAGGGATGCCAGTTGCTCTTTTCAGTAATAGCTCATAAAAGGTATACATTTATAACAAGCGGCACCCATTTGGCAGCTGCCGAAGAAGACATCATCAACCTTTAATCCATCTTCTTGCTTGAAGCTAAAAGTGTTTTTTTGGGTTATTATCAGATAGCTGGCATGTGCCCAGTGTTGACTTAATGTGCATCAACCTGTCACCTGGTTGAGACGGGTGTGTTCTGTCCTCCTGGTCTCCACAGTATAACATCAGGTGGCATCCTCAGCATGCAGTGAGCATAGAACCTCTCAAAATATCCCTAACAGGAGAACAACCTATTGTTATTATTAATAATATTTGTATTATTTGTATTACTATTAGTATGACTAGTATTGTTATTGTAATTATAATTACTATTATTAATATTACTATTATTACGATGATTGTTATTATTATTAAGACCTCCTTTTTATAGGTCATAGTTTGTAATACAAGCCTATATGAACCTTAACATTCCATATGTTAGTATGTTAAAGCAGTGTAATGGCAATTATTTCAAATTTCCTTCATATCAGTTTGTATTACAAACATTACCTTCTAGCTGCATTGTAAATAAAATATGAAATGTAAAGCTTTCTTCAATTAATTGTTCACATTTCTTCTTTTTTATGTTCAGTGATACTTAATATCTGAAGCTACATCTTCTTCTTTGATGAATGTTCGGCATGTTTGCGGCAATGATATGAGATAGCAATGAGCTTTGGTCACTCTGATTTACTTAGCGTAACAATAATGAAGTTTGCCTTAGATGGGTCCATGTAGCCTACTCTAACCAATGCAATTCATTACACAATGTCCTCCATCATGGACTGCCACGCTACTCCGTCCACATTAGTATACATGGAGTCACGCACCAGAGCTACATTTTGAAACCACAGGGAAACAATTTCAATGAAACGAGTAAAGCTCATTTAAAACATAAAACACGTCTGAATGGACGTTAATGAGGTTTGAAAAACAACTTAATGTGCAGCAACTGTGATACAAACAAACTAAGCAGAGCAAATTACATTGTGTCTGCAATAAAAAATAATCAGTTCTCTAAAGTTTTGGTTTTATTAGCTATAGCCTATATATTTTAATTGCTATAATGAACAGCCTGCGTTCATAATATGCTCTCTAATGGGCCGCTGCCCTCCTAGTCATTCTACTGGCCGTTTAACAGCCTCATTACAGCGAGGCTCCGAAACAGTTAAGCTGTTTAATCTCACAACGTCTTAATGTGAAGATGAAAGGTGAACCAGGTGACACGTAGCGCGCATGCAGACGCCCGGTTTCTCTTCTTGTTTCCTTAATATACTCCCTTTACCATTTCACCGGGTGCCGTGCCCCGTGGTTCAATCTCACATTTTCTGCACAACATGCATCTGTTATGTTCAGAGAGGAATGGTTGAGGGATGTATTGCAGCCCCTAATTATAAATCTAATAATGTCGCAATTGGGCCACCGTTGTTGTCTGCTGGGTTCTGTGAAATTGCAATTTCATCCCATCTTTGAACACAGGTGAGCTCTGACTTCTCTTTGTAAAGGCAAACAGAAGACACCATTTAAAGGTTCTATGTGTGACAACCGTGCATGTTTCAGTGACACATCCAGGATGAATTAGCCCCCATGTTGTTCATAGTAGTGTGTAAAATATGTCATCTGTAGTTGCTGTGTCACACCAAGAAACAAAATTCTCCCTGCACGACTTCAGTCAAAGTGTAAGAAAAACAAGTATTCGTAAATGCTGGTTTGCCCAGTTTGCCGTTTGCTTTTTCATCTGGGAACCCCAAGTAGGTACATCTCATTCCGCTCCGACACACAGGGTTAACCAGCGGGGCGGAGAACACTGCCCTGGAATCTGAGCGGCGCCCTGAGGAGACGTCTTTAATCAGGAGTTATGGACCCCCTCTGCCTTAATAGCCCTGCATCTAAAAACACTCCGCAAGTTAGTGATTTTGAGCCGAGCTTACACACACCGCCACCTTGTCAGCATCTCAGTATGAAGCCATTTGGTGGAAAAACGAGCTAAGACGCCATGTCTTCCCCTTCTCATATCACCCTCCATCAGCATTTCCACGGACAGCAGAGGTCTTGATGTTGTTTCCAGGCCCGCTGAGGAGAGCCGCAGCCACCGATATGTTTCCATTCTAATGTGCTGCGCTGCTCTCTACAGCGTCCTGCCATGTATCTCACTTCCTCACAGTTCGCCAAAACCACATCGACTGGGGTCAGGCTCTAATACCCAAGCAGAAAATGTGAGAGAGGAGAGGGTGGGGGTGGGGGGGGGTACGATTGTGGGGTTGAAGGAAGGCCGGGAGCCTGGAGCTAAGACAAATGGAATGCAGAAGCCCAGACAGGGCCGAGCAAGGAGCGAGAGCAGTGCCAGCCGCGGTTCCCGCTGCATCAACATCACATTAAAGAGCCAGGCTCAGTGAGAGGAGGATACGCAACCAAAGGGCCAATGGAGACAATGCAGTGCAATGGGGATGAGAATATCATTGAAACTCCTGACACCAGTAACTGGCTATTTTACTTTAAGGGACAGAGTAAATGGGATCATAAAGGAGGAATAAATGAGCATAGAACAGAGGGAGTGATCTGAGGTCAACACAAAACTATAATTGAGTGCAATTAACATACCATGGACAGCACATATTGAAATGTGAAGATAAGAGGAGAGCTTTATAAGCTCAGGCTGAGTGACAGCACACGTATAAACCCACCAAGTTAGTTAGGCTACCAGGCCTAAGAAGTATCTCACTGGGGATTTCACAGCCAAGAACACAGAGAAAGAAGGAACACAGGCATCATAGGAAACCGTGAATGTAAGCCATTGCAATGGAGAAAAACACTATTTTCTGGAAATGTTTGCCACATAAAATGAATCCACGTTAAATCCCTTGCACAGTCTTGAGATTTGAGCTTCTCTCAGGTAATTTACAATTCTCCCAGGCATTGTGTAATCACGACAATGTAATTAGTCACTGAGAGACATAGTAAAATCACATCTGGACGGACATATAAAAAATCCCATCAGTCCTTAGGAGAGCTAAAAAAACGACATGTTCTTCCGTCGTTGCCTGGGTAGGAAACCGTGGCGGGAAGTGGAGCAGATGTTCCTCAGTTCCTCTCCGCTCACATCTCGGAGGTCGACGCGGTGGAAGTCCAGGTGCCCCGTCAGATTGCAGACGCGGGTCGGGGATCCTGGGTAAAAAGGGGTGGTGACTGGAACGTGACTTCTTAAGACTGCACCTCCATTAATCACACTTAGCACGCCTGCGGCCCACCGAGCAGTGTGACAGTGACAGGGCTGAGAATGATTAATACTTAATGCGGCGTTTAAGAGAATGATTTATGCCATCTGTTAGCGGATGACATGCTGCAGAAGTTGGCTTCACCACTCACACTTGGACTCCTTGTCAACAAGGATTAGCAGGGTGATTCATAACTTCATCGAGGAGCAGGGGGTCACCTCTAGAATGAGGCTGACTTTAGGACATGAGCACAGAGGAGGGGGCGGGGGAACAACTGGGTGGAGGTGATAGTGTAACCTCAGCATCTTCTTAATTGGAGCTGGACGGAAGCAACACAATGCGGTCCAGAAACACTTTTTGCTGTTGTTCCCACAGATTGTGCTCCCCGTAATGGTTCCTTAGCCTCAAGAGGATCGCATGGTGTAGGCCTAATGTGTGCCTGAGCACTCACATTGGAGATTTGAGGTTTCCATTCCGGTGTCCATCGATGCAGTGTCACCTCTCCTATTCCTTTGTTTTTCATGTCCTTGATTTTTATATTCAAACAATGCGTTGAATTCCAAACACAAACAAGTATGCAGGCCTATCCACCAAGGTCTGCAGAGTTGTCCTGTTAATCAATTTCACATTAATATCTGAGGTTACTCTCTTCCTTTATCCCTCTCTCTCGCTCCAGAAATCAATACCCCAACACCAAGCTGTGATTGAAATGATAATCTGTTAGGCCTTTGAAGCCTAAAGTAAACTCAGTGTAAAATGTTTGTTGTTAATCAAATAAATAACCTCTGATGTACAGCACAAAGTAATCTATTCTAAGGACTTGCCAAAAAAACACACAACAGCCTTAAAGCAGCATCACCCTAACCTGGCTCTGTCCCGGCTGCAGCCACTGTTTCATTATGAAGATCAAAGGAATACTCACGACTGTACTGCAATGTGCAGAAAGTGAGCCCTAAGGAGCTGATATTCTCAGCCAAAGTCAAACCGTGTGTCTTCTGGGAGAATGGAAATTGGGGAGATGTTTGTCAGTCATGAGCAAGCATAGACTTGTGGGCCCATACAAAAACTAGCGAACGCCAGCGGGGTTGAGTCAGAAGGAAAACTATGAATTGGGAGAAAGCAAATGAACCCTAATAATCAAAAACACTTTCAAAGGAACCATGGCAGACTTTTCAGTATACCATTCCTCTTATGATGAATATATACAGGTCACTGATTTGTATTCTAATGTCAGCACATCATCCGAGAAACTGTAATCCCTAGAAGATTAAAAAGGTTTTCCGAGCATTATTTAAATCTCTCATGGAAATAAACTACCGAAGGAAGAAACATAAAAAAAATCACATCGTTTTTTGATTGCAAAATAGGACCATGGGATGATTCCTTTACTTTGCATACAATAATAATAATAACTATTTGTTGGAACAAGTGAACAGTTGGTGTTGCCAAAGGTCAATGTATTTGTATTAAGGTGCTTTGCTCAAATGTTTCAAAACTCAATCCAACAATACCTCAACTTGGAATAGCCTATAAAAAAAACATTGCCATTCTCTATTTCTCCACTATTTACATTATTATTCCTTACAATGCCAACCATAGTTGACCAATTTTCACAAAAAGAAATACATTTCAGCAACCAACAGACTAGGCTTAGATATGTCAACAAATCTCCTTGCAGCTATTGAATGTGTGGACTACACAACATTTAACACAAAGGCTCCATTTGTAGATAGAATTACTAGTAGGGATGCATCTATTGCCATTTTTTGGGCCGATTCCGATTTCGGGTTTTTCGTGGAGTTTAACCTGCCAATACAGATTTTAGTCGAGTGAAGTGTTTTTTTAAACCACTTTACAGCATAAAAAATATATATTTTGAGAAATAAAGATATTTCTCTTAATATTCTCTTAATATTTCTCAAAACACACACAAAGGCCTATTGCAATCACTTGTACATCAATGGCAAGTTTTTCTTTGAAAACAGAAGCATTCCTTGTCACCAGTTAGTCTGTTTCTTCTCTCATCTGCCACATTTCCAGCCAGGCTAAACAAGCGCTCACTGTCAAAATAAAAATAAATACAATTAAAACAACATCTGAATATTCCTGACCGGCCGCTGGTCGTGGCGAATCACATGAAAATTGGCCAATTCCGGTCACTGGCCGATCAATTGGTGCATCATTAGGTCTATCGGGAATACTAGGACCTCATGAGATTAAATACTAAGACCCTGGCTGGTCCACGTCACATGGTCAAACTGGTGTTCAGTAAAGCCTACATATGTATATGTATTTATAAAGCAAACAATTTGAACAGATTACCGTTTCAGAAACACAGAGCCTCATTACATTTATTTTCTTGAACTGTAAGTATTGTTCACAGATCTACCTTCAGATATCGAACCATTACCTTGCAAAGTCTATTTTCACAGTGAGAGTGTGCAGAGGAGGTGAGAGTCCCTTACAAATGTAAATGCATACCTATTTGACACTTGCCATTCTTTGTTGGCTTGTGTTAGTCTATCCCTTGTTGCCCATTATCAGCGGTAATTACAGTTGTGTTTCGGGTCCAGCCAAGCAGGCAGAGTTAGGAAGGTAATTGGTGGAGCAGACCTCTCGAAATGACACTTTTGCTGTCAGAGAGCAAATTATTCCCTCCCTCAAAGCTGACAACAAATGGCCACAATCACAGACCTTGTTTACATGCCTGAAAGAGTTTGAAAAAATCATTGTTCATTTTCAATGAATATATAAGGAATAGTTGAAATGGTGTTTTCTATAAAAAAATTATAATAATATATAGTGTGGTTTTTAACATATATTTAATGTATGTGTATTCAATCAGCACAAATTATTAAATTCACAAAATATGGTAAGCAGACAACTATCGTTTTGGTAGAGAATTGTAAAGCTTTAATGGCTACAACTGACTTTTATATTTGTCTGATGTTGAATTAACTTCTTATAACTTAAAAGAAGGCTACATGAAAGCTGTATCCTAAATACAAATCCCTTTAACCTTTGCCAGTAACTGGACCGATCACCTGTTTAAAAATAGCATAACAACACCACCCCAGTTATTAGAACTAGATACTTTGTACACAACAATGTGGCAGTGTTTCCACTACACAACCAGAGTATGAATTAATACATTATTTCAATACAATACCTCCCTGGTAGGTCAATCCATAATCAGTCACAACAGTCACAACAGAAACCATATCTGTATATCTGAGTTGTATGTAGCCTAAACAATTAATTGTTGGCACCTTTACAACAATGCATCTTCCTATGTCTAATTGTCTCAGTTGTAGATTTCAGGTGCCTTCCTTTGTCACCGATGTGTATTGGCAGTGATGGATTCACAGTTATAACCACCCTCAACTAGGGCTGCTCAATTAATCGAATTTTAATCCTGAAAAAAACGATTATTTTGCTGCATGCTCTTGTTTTGTCATGTGTTACAAATCGCGTGCACCCCTTTACAGTGATGCGCTTTCGCCCCTTGCTAAAAGCCTTGCTAAAAGCCAAACTCACTCAGCCACGCTAGCTGCATGTTTAGTTCAGCTGCGAGAGAAGATGACAAAGAGAGAGCCTTTGCAAAACAAAAGAGGGAAAAACACTTCAAGGAGTCCGACGCGGAACAGAAGCACACAGCCTACTATGCAATATTTGTTACACGGTGGTGTCTGCGCTGCACAGCAATACAACAAATTTATTGAATCACCTAAAGAGCAAGCACAAAGTGGTCTATGAATGAATGAAAACTTTATTGAACAACAATTAACAAAAAAGTGTTCAAAAGGATTAAAAAACACAATAAAGAACAAAGGCTTGTTTCCATTGTGGTCCTTTAAACCCTCCTTCAACCCTCACGGCGCTTGCCCACACGCATCTGTCTGTTGACGGATCTCATTGACTTCTCATTGACACATACCCAACAGACGCCATCACATTCTTCATAGGAGTTTTCAGGAGGTGGAAGTGCACTACAACATAGTTGATCTTATTTATTGTTATTTATTATTTTTGTATTATTTTCTATTATATATTTATTTTTATTTATTTAACTCGGTTTTTGTTTTTTTTACATTTTGTTTTTCAGATGTATTATACTTACTTATATTTAAAGGAAATCCACTGTTAAAAAGTGTTCAAGTTCAATAAATGCATGTTTCCAAACATCAATGAGTAATCGTGTTAAACAATCATGGAAAAAATTGTGATTATGATTCTTGCCATAATCGAGCAGCCCTACCCTCAACCAGTTCTCCACACAGCACCCGACTGTTACAACAAAAAAACACAAGGTGATTATATCTGGTAGCGCAGAGGCTTGAAAGAAGCCCGCGTTCCCCCGCTCTGAGTTGAGAACAGGAGGTATCATTAGTGACATAAACCCATGCTCAATTGAGCCCTTGCAATCTAGATGCAGTCTGATGCAACCATCCTAGGAACCAGAATGAGCACATCTCTCGCTATCCCAAGACACTCATTCACAGTTCACTCCTCTCATCACTTCATTGAAGAAAAAAAAAAGTGGGTCATCGCATCTCCAAGGCATAGGCAGCCGGGAGAACCTCAGGAAGACAAATCTGCTGTCACTCAGCATGCCACTTCTATGTATCAACTGCAAAGTTGTCACCCGGTTAGACAAGGTAAAATAACGCCACAGCCCTAAACCTAGGAGTGGAGGAGGTAGGAGGAGGTGATCAGCAGTAGTGAGGGAGCCTCACAGGTCGATTGGAGACAAAGATATGTCTAATAAGCCAATGAACTGTGAGGACCCCAGAACACTCTCTTTTTCATCGCCAAGACAAAAAATGTGTTATTGACATTGCTTGTGCTTTATCAGGCAGACAGAGAAATACCACTTCCTTTGGAGGGGACGGATGGATGAAAGAGAACAAGAAAGAAGGAAGATGATAGATTGTTGCACTGAGTTAAATTATTGATTATCTGGTCATGTTTATACCTCCAAGTTAATGATTGACAAGGCATAATTAAGACGCGAGGGAGGGATAGTCTACCTTCGAGGCAGTTATTTGTAAAACCCAATCAATGTGTGGACAGGTTTAGAATTCCCTGTAATAGCTCTGATGACAGTAAACAAGTCTATCAACGTTAGCTAAGTACACAACGTGCAGGTTTGAGCCATGACTGTCTCCCACGGTGAAGCTTTTTTCTGGGACATGTACATGTACATACAGTAAATCCCATAATTTAGATTTTCTACTCAACATACACATTCTGAATAAGAAATCAAAATGAGCGGTGTACAAAAAAAAGTTGTCAGATGAGTGTCAGTTTACAGGCATGAATACACTTGTAAACTTGGTTCTGATGAATGGATGAAAATACCTGCACATCAAGCCGGTTCAGGCTTTACTCCCCAACTCGTTAAAACCAGGACGTTTTATATCTGAGCTGACCCTGCAGGTAACCTTCTGTCACAACTTCACATAACATAACAGACAATACCAGTCTGGGTCATCAAACCATCATCCCCATCTCTCCTGGCTTCACTAAAACATTTAATACCAATATAATTTGACTACATGACCTCTTAGTTCCAATTCTACCTCAGACATTTAGCGTTGGCACACTATGAAGGTAAACAATTGCAGCGCAGCACTCTGGTCTTTGTGATAAGACCTTTTGTGAAGAATGGGATCACTGTTATGCTGTCCACAATTCAGCGATGCCAAAAGACCAAAGTACAATATAGTCGCATTCGCCACATTCGCCGCACACTGAGTGCACTTTGGCAGAATCAGCACAAGGAAGTAAATATGATATCGGTTAGAGATGTTGTAATGAAGCCAGTAAAGACGGTTTCTATGGTCTGTACACCCAGACCGGTTGTCGTTTAACAGGGAGAGGAAGACACACCTACATGAACACATTAGCATGCTGCCTTTGATTGGTCGTTGAAGTTGAACGGAAAGGTAGTCGTTGCTGTGATACAAAGAGTCGTTGGCTAGGAATCAGAAGGAGTGCTGCTATATGAGCAGAAGACAGTCCAGGGCCAGACAGGATAATCACATGAGAACAATTATGTTAAGCTGTATGGCACAACATCACCAGCATCAATGTCTTTAGTCTGTGTGTGCTTGTGTTTGTGCTTTGTGTGTGTGTGTGTGTGGGGGGGAGGGTGTTTTTGAGATTGCACTCACATTTGCACATTATGAATGCCAGCAATAATTTTAGCAATTGATTGTTTGTATGCTGATATGTTGCAAAATGTTTGGTGACAACATAGCGAAATCTAGAATAAAGAATGAACGCTAAATATCAACAGTGTATCACAGATTATCAATATAAAGCCAGAGAGCAGATCCAGAGCACGGTGTATAACACACACACACACACACACACACACACACACACACACACACAGAACAGGAACCGCATTAGCAAACAAACAATACCAACTTCAGGGCTCACAACACTCTAATTACCATTTTGTACTGAGATTAACTGGCTAATACACAGTTACCGATTGGACACATTGATTTTATACTTCAAATAATGTGTACGTGTGTGTGTGTGTGTGTGTGTGTGTGTGTGTGTGTGTGTGTGTGTGTGTGTGTGTGTGTGTGTGTGTGATTTCCAAACTGTGAGAATGTCTTTATCCAGTTTCTATAAGAACTATATTCACCATGTCTTCTATACTAGCTT
>OMLJ01090316.1:0-19359 GCA_900302595.1 Gadiculus argenteus
CAGTTACTTTAATGACCAAAGTTGCTTTCGGTAGGCCTACAACATAGGCAAGCTTAGTGTCAATACCACAGACATTAGAAAAAGATCAACAGCTTTACAGACATTAACATTGATATAAAAGTAGGCCTAAATCCAGTCTTTTAGCACCATTACAGCCAGAACGGATCTTATAATTTACTCTTTGTTATATTCATTCTGCTATGTATACGGTCTGCAAATGATCCGCTTCCAAGGTCAATGTCAAACTCGGGCAATTTACCAAGAGCAAGAACAGCAACTATCATCGCAAAAGCGGCCGTCAACCCATAGATCCGATACTGACGACCTGAGTCCGAGTCAAGAAACTGGAAACTGTGCAAAAACATCCCAGGAGCGCCAGACACCGAGTGGTCCTTCTTGTGGATGAACAGGTTGAGGGGGACTGCGAACACCTCACTGACCTCGGCCAGGTTGGGACGTGGGAGAAATGAACCATCTATAAATCCAACGACCGCAGTGACCGAGAGTCCTCCCTGTGGTTTAGTAAAGACATGGCGGTCAGTATGAGATGGGGAATGCGGAAGACAAACCAAGCAATGAAATGCAAAATCTGAATAAACGACCTTGCTAACTATAAGATCTGGTAGTCTGCAGACTACCTCCACCTGGTCAGGGGGTATGCCTATCTCCTCCTCCGCCTCTCTCAGGGCTGTGTGGACCTCGTCTGGATCCTGAGGGTCACTCTTCCCCCCTGGGAAACACACCTCACCAGCATTGGTCCTCAACTGCAGCACAATTCAAATGTGTCAACGACGTGAATAAATATTAACCGATACAGTACGTAAATATATTCAAGTTACCTGTTTTGAACGAAGGGTCAACAACACATACAACTCCCCATTTTTTACAAACAGCGGAATCAACACTGACGCTTTGGGACGTGCAGGTAGTTCTGATGATTCGCTTCCGATTTGACCCTTCAGATTGTCAATGGCCTGTTCTTTTATGTCCATGGTGGAAGCTTATCGATCACAGACCGTTTACATTGCAAAATGCTGAGACAGCAGAATGGACACTAAAAGTTGCCCGTGGATAAACAATCTAAGCAAACACTCCCTTCTTCTTCTCGGCAATGGGGATTTAAACCACTCGTTATTGCTGCCTCTCACAGTAGAATTGGCGAACTACACCAACTTGAAAATAGGAAACAAATGTAGTTATTTTCTTGCTATGTATATAAATACTTTTTGTCTCCAGACTACCTGTAGAATGGAAATTAAAAATGATAGACAATAAACGCATTTCAGTTAAAAAAAAAAAAAAAAAAAAAAAACCTATGTCTGCACATCCAATTAGTGTTAGAGGAATCACCCACAATCGTTTATCTGGTCTGGCACAGAGAGAGAACTCCATTATATTGAAATGATGGACAGTGCTTAGGATTTAACAGTTGTATTTCTGCAAGCAGGTCCTTGATCATATATACAGTACAATATGTTACAGTACATTCTGTGTCAGCTTTATGGGAGTAAATCAGAAATGTCCACAGGAACACACTTACAATTCAACCGTTGCTTAGTTACAGGTATCAACATCCAGAAACATAAATACAAGAAAAAAATATTTGTGTTTGCAATCTCTATTAAATAAAAAAAATATCCTGACAGACTTCACATAAATAAGAACAAAAAAAAGATACAGGATATTTATAATGTCCATACGTATTTCTATTAAAAAAGGAAAAGTAACATTTTGGATAGATCCTTCAGTGAGTCATCAGAGGGTCCTGAGGTGTAACTGATCAGGCCCAGGCCCTGGACTGGCCAAGCCCAACCACTTTCTACTCAGACCTTGTACTTCTCCTTAGCTTCCTCCGTCAGCACGCAGATGTGCTGTGACACAACAAGAAAGCATGTTGGAAACATCAGTAAGTGGAAGCAATCTAAGAATACAGCATACACTAAAGAGTGTTGAGGCCCATGTTACCACTAACGCAATTTACTGGAGATAAAAACAACCCAGTGAATTCACACTGCACATATTCTTATATGACTGCCCAGGTCTAGTGGGTCTAATTTATCACAAACAGCAAAGAAAGGGTTGTTTTTACGCAGTGACTTGTATCTATAAGTCTCGTCGTGATAGCTCTGGTCAGTAAATAGCCAAGCTTGAAACTTTGTATGAGAATTTAAATGTTTTTGTATTTTTTGTCGCATTTTAGGCACTTCCGTTACAAAAACGGTGACAATTATGTGTTGTCGCTCTCACAATTATACTGTTGTTTTTTTGCTATCAAGTGTGGAAGTTATATCCCAGATATGCATGATGTTCAGGGTTTTGGTCATGAACACTAGTATTACATGAATACTAATTATATATTACCCCGCCCCCTCATTTATATTACTGAACGCCCATTTTCTCCAGCACACTCACATTGAGATCTCGGAAGTATTCGTTGTAGTCCAGCGCATAGCCCACCAAAAACTCATTGGGAACCTCAAAGCCAGTGTCTGAAAAACACACAGCTCCATCAGATAAACAATCATGTGATGTGACAACTTTACATGGCAAGACAACCTTAGAGAGATTATGGGCTTTCCCGCTAAAAGAATTACATAACTGCATGGACTAAGTGAATGTCCTAGGCATGTGGCACTCAAGCTTCAAATGTTTTACGTTTCCAGATCACATTAAATAAAATGGATTATGACATACACATGTGATGAATAGTCCAGAGAGCTGTATGCAGGAAAATAGTGTGACGAGTCAACTAGTGATACAAAGAATATTGTTTGAAGACTTGAGATCAAAATCAATGAGTTACTCACAGTCTGGCCTGTACCCACAACTCCTTGGGGTCCTCTTCACTAGAAGGCTTTGTTTGTAGAGCAGGCAGAGACAAAAATAAATAAAGAACAGATTTAGGTAAAAAGACCATTGTAATTCTTTTTGTTCTGAAGTACAATTGCCAGTTGCCAGAACAATCCAGTTCTGTCCAAAAATAGATCAAAACAAGTTGCAGAATCTATAAAACTATAATGTACTACGCAACTTTGTATTCATCTTTGAAGGTCTATTGTTCAGTAGACAGACAGCACGTTGTGCGTATACACGTGAGAGAAGATGCATTGAAACAGCTATGGATCTCATTCCAATTCTAAATTGTGTTGCTACAATTACTCTATTCAGTAATGTATTAAAACGATTTGTCTGATTATAACAAAAATGATCTATATATCTATGGTTCATGTTGATAGCGAGCGACAAATATCATTTATCCCATAAAATCAATTTCATCCTTGATATTGTATTTTTAACATTTTCTTCATATGAGCCAGAGTTAAATCTTCTGTTTACTTTACTTTTAGTGCTTGTTCTATGTAAAGAGTTTATTGTTAGGGCTAGAAACATTTAATGGAGATTCAGATTAAAATCCAAACTTTTAGGTTGACTCCCACACCACATTATCCATTTCTAAAGTACAGGCGTGGCACATGAGCTGGGTGTGACTTTATAAATTGACAGACACTAGCATACCCTACTAGCTTGCCCTAGTTGCACTTTTGCCTTGGCGGAGCTAACTGCATGCCCAGCGCCTTCTGCTGCAAATACACCTTGATGCATGTATGACAGCCAACAACAAATAGAGGGGTAAACCAAATATGAATATTGCCGGATTTGTGAGGTTGAGAGAAATTAAGAACTGTCCCAGCTCATTTGACATGAGTCTTCTACTAGGCTAGGCAAACCTATTGCTATTGGCTTAAGTTGGCGAGCCAGACCTGGGTTTCAGGGGAAGGGCTTTGGAGGGAGGCCTTAAGGGAAGGATGGGATGTTTTTGATTGGAAGCTTTCAAAACCTATGGCTTACTGTCTGGTTTCTGTAAATTGTCTACCCTAGCTTTAAGACAAAAGGAGATTGCAATGTTATCGTTTTATTCTGCAGGGTAAAGGCTAGCATCAATAGAGGTGCAAATCTAACACATTATCACTTTAAGCATTAAGCAATTTATTAGGCAGGCCAATGTGAGGTGGTAAGGGAAAATTGTTAAATAAACCTGAAACGAAAAAAGTGCATGCAGATACCAGTATATCCGAATAAGAGGATCCAAGAAAAAGGTGTTCTGGACCAACCCATAACAAGAACAAAAGTGTCATCCAATGTCATCCAATCCCTCTGGGGGTAAGGGAGATAGTCTCCACACTTTAGTTAATAGCATGACAGATTAACTGGTAAGCACCTCCCTCCCTCTGCTCCCTCTTGGTGCAGGTCTAAATACAGCTCTTAAGTGGAGGGAGTCCATTAGCTAAGAGCTCCATAACCCCCCCCCCAGCTACAGAGACGGATACACTGGAGATCTATGCTTCCACTTCCCGGCATGTAGTGGCGCTCACCTCACAACTTTAACCATTTTAGGATTACATTCGTCTAGGAGGGACAGCAGCGTCTGCATCGTCCTCCCCGTTTCCACGATGTCCTAGAGAACATGTGCACACGACAGACAGAAGAACGCATGACGGATGCTCATGGCGTGTATATTCTTTGGACTCAAGTTTCACCAAATGCATTAAAATGCTCAGAAATTGAGGTCTTACCTCAACTATCAAAACGTTCTGTAGAAACAGCAAGAGAAGAGAAGAGGTTATTTAGAGGGACAAATGGTATAGGATTGTAGATTTTGGTATATTATAAATTTGCTACTATTAAAGACATATATAGATACCTTTCCCGTCAGGCTGGACAGCTCATCCCCTCCTATAACCTTGACGCTGTTGGTAGATGCCTCATTCTGAGGAGAACCACAGAGGTGTACACGAAGCATGACTATCATTATCGAGCAGAATCCGTCAACCTAATCATTATGATCCATTCACTTAACAAAATATACAGAGCCAGTTATTTCACATTGTCATCAGGTACTTCACAAATCAATTAAATGACTGCGTTTCTCCAAGTTTCCAATCGCATCAAACCAAGCCGTGTTTAGAAAGAAAAAAAAAAAGAGTACGTGCTTACACAGTAGCTTTTCAGTCTAATGAAGTCCACCGTCAGCGGGACTGATTTATCACAGTTCTGATTCAGCACTTGGATGAAGTCCAGCAGGTCTGCAAAGAACTTGTAGCCCCCTTTGAGAACGCAGAGAGCCACTATGTGATGCCCCCCCATGTCCCTGATGATGTCCCGGGCCAGGCGCTCTGTTCTGGAGGGGGAAGACGAGAGGGAGAACATGATTTGTGGGCATGCAGTTAATATGAAACATAATTCGGAAACAAATTTGCTGCTTGCCACACTCCACTCCCATGCGGCAGATAGCCATGACATTTGTTTAACAAATGTCATGTTTGACTTGGCCAATATGTAAGCCCAATGGTGGGTGTGAACTGAAGTGTTGAGAAAAGATAGCCATATAAACTAGTCCCGGCAAATTACATTATATAATTACATACGTCGAGCATTTTAGAGTGTTTCATAATTGATGAATATCTTGGTCTTAATCGGTTTCACCTGTCCTTTATTAGCCCATGGGGGATGATCACTCTCTCCAAATCATTTTCATAATGTTTGGGGACACAGAAAAGCTCCAGCTCGTGGCCCTTTTCATCATCAGCAATCTGCAAGACAAGTCGGCTGTCTTCAAGTGCATGAGTTGAGAAAACACAAATAAAGCAAGCGTCCCTCTCCATAGAAACACCGACTGAGATTGGAAGCAAATCAACTACGTTACGCAATACCTAACGGCGTGAATGTTCCATCGACCTGTATAAACGGTAGCAGATTAAGGCAGTGACGTTTAATTAGAGCATAGTTAGCGAACATACGACCAGTTGACACCCAGAGTCATCCTTACCTGTAGAAAGGAAGCCATGTTACCGTTCGCCCTTGTAGTCACAACGGTATCCGAGCAGCCATAATCTAAAGAGCGTTTGTTTACTTGACGCTCTTCCGGACTGTCGTTATGCGAGTAGTGCGTACGATGCGCTCTCTGCAGAGATTTAACCCTTACGTAAAATCCCCTTTACCTTCCGGGCAATCTCATTTCGCCTTCGCTCATTTAAACGCCAATACCGTAACCATGTATTAGATACGCATCTCGGTTTATACGTGTAATACACTGCAATTGAACTATTAGAATTTGTCGCAATGTTTTTTTGTTCCTATTGCTTGTGCCGTTTCGTCCCGTTTCTAATTTAGCCCTCTTGACAACCGTGACCTCATACTGTATAGAAAGCCCGTCGATATAATAAATACACATGCCTATGAAAATGTACATAAATGTACATAAACGTGTAAATGATTCAATAGTTAAATAAATAGTATTTTCAGGGGCATTTTAGTCCCCGTTCATATTTAAGAGATGGTAAAGAGCTGGTAAAAATAAATGAAAACTCGTGAAATAAAGTCCCTTCAAATGATCACAGGTAGTCCTTTAGAAAAACGTTACTTTAAAAATAAAAACGTTTATTTCATCTATACATTAGTTGTCGATATATTTAACCCTCATTAAATAGTTTCTTTATTGGCGTGTATTTATTTGACTTAAATGGCCTTCCATGAACCGTCACCATTGTAGCCGACACTCTGCATCGATGAACGGTTGCCCCAAGACATATTAATCTGTTTTTAAACCAAGGCAGGGATAGACCTAGACCCACCCAATCAATAACATTAACTCTGAGTACAACATACAAATGAAAAACATGCATAGAAGACAAAAACAATTGTAACTGGAAACAAAAAACTTTTAATAGGTTGGATTTATTTAGCGATACAGAGAAAAAAAAAAGCCATCTTACAAAAAAAAAGAAAAAAAGAGGTGCTTTACATCAGCGAGAGCCAACTATGAAAACCGAATGGATATGATTCCATAGCAAAAGACACCAGACCCTCTCAGCTCATCTTCTTCCGCACAATAACAGTCCCGTGAATGCAGTTCGTGACCTCAAGGCAGAATCTCAAATGACAGCGTTCCTCATATAGAGTGCTACTTCTATTTCCAGAGCCACATGTACAGACACACACACAGCCCAGGAAGCGGAAAGTAGAGCACTGTGCACGTGAAGAGCGTACGATTTGAGATGCAGCCGTAGAAAACAAACATATCATTTTTTCCTCTTCTCGTCTTTACTGGCGGTGTCCCCCTTTTCCTTGTCGTCTTTCTTCTCCTTGTCGTCTTTCTTCTCCTTGTCGTCTTTCTTCTCCTTCTTGCCCTCCTCCTTCTCCTGGCCCTCCTTCCTCTCTGCGTCGCGGTTGGAGATCTTGTTGTTGATCAGGTTGTGCAGCGCCACCACAGAGCGGATAAGAGACGCCAGGTAGACCACCAGCATCTGGTCGTTGGTCTTCAGGTAGAAGGCCTTGGTGAACTCCTGCAGGAGACAAATCAGGACACTGACTGACCGGGTGCGATTGTAGGCTGGATGGTTTGGAATAGCAATAGACCATGAAAAAATACAAACTACTTTTCCACTATTTAAACCTGCCCCCTTGTACATTTATGCTGCTGATTTTTACTCTTAAAAATGATCTGAACCCAAACTCTCAATAATAAAACATGACCATTCATGAGTCAATCCATCCAGGGAATTTGATATAGCTATAACTGTAGCTAATTCCCAAGCAGTATTGAAACAGGTGATCGTTTAGGCAATGAAATACGGATTATATGATAATGATTAATGCTGGATGTTGACATAGCATAACAATTTTAACACCAGCATTGAAAACCTGTCATGGTGAACACCAACAGCCTCTTACCAGGAGATTTACATCTGGAAGGAGGTTGAAGACGTCTTGTAGATGGTAGATAATCGGGTGGTTGATGGGCAGCTTTCCAGCCACCACTCTCTCCAGGTAAGACCGAATGTCCAGGAGCTTGGAGTTGAGTCCCTTCAGGCCATGCACCTGGTTGGTGATGCGCTGGGACAGAGTGCCCACTGTGGTATCCTTGATATCTCTGTGAATAGATCAAGAGCCCATGGATAAGAAAGTGTGTTGCCTCCTCCACTGCACACATTGGCAGAAGCGGGATTTTTCCTACAAAACCAATAGTCCATGCATTTACATCTGCAATTCAGTTATCGCAACAGCAGGTGCCGCTAGACATCATTATATTATTATATTATATTATATTATATTATATTATCTCCAATGTGGAAGATTTGTTTAATTCAATGTTTAGTCCTTTACTTCAAAACTAGACTGAAATTATCAAAGAAACCCACATCCAAGATAGTAATAGATGAGATGTTTATTTTTCACCCAATGAATTACAGCCAATGTAGTTGGAAATTATTCCAACACATCCACAACTGTGGATCAAATCAACGGTGGCAACTATAAGTTGATGAAAACAGGTGGGCCTCAAAATGATAATTTATCAAGTTCAAGTTACCACGTTAAACACAATACAAAGGTGCTATCCTGAAATCCACTCAAGAAACCAATGTAACTCACACTCAGCGCACACCACTTCCTATTTGGACGAGGCATTGGAACATTGAGGATGGGTTGCATCCTCATTAAATAGGTTTCTAGCAGGTACCTAGTGTACAGCATGGTATGCTTTGGGTGAGCAGTAGAAAGACATCAAAGTGTGAACAGTGTGGCACAAAACAGCAGTGTGGAAGTTGGCAGCATGAACTGCAATGGTGTTTACAGAATGCAGGGTGGTTTACCTGAGCAGGTGCTCTACACCCACTTCCTCTGCCTCCTCAGCTCCAATCTCGCTGGTGACGTGTTCAAATGTCTTGGATGTTGGTGTACCATCCTGAAACGTGACACATCAACATGAAATGTGTAGAATAAAATGATTCATTTTCTCAGCAAATAAATATGGGCAGGATATTCTAATTATGAATTACAATTTGAATGTCTTAACATTCTTTGTCCATGATTCAAATTAAAGTCCCCTCGGGCAATGAAGCTAAACTGACAACAGGAAGGACAGGGTTTGCTGCAGTTCCCAGACTGACTGCAACCACAACAAAAATAACTAACAGGGTTAAAAGTGGTTCCATCTAAAAAAAAAACAACAACTAATATCAAGTCTATATAGGTATGGTCAATGCCTGCAGAGGACCTATTTTCAGATGGGTCACCTACATCATGGATCTCTTCCACAGAGATGTAGGCTTCCGTAGGAAGGCCGAGGTCTTTTGGCTTCACATCGATGATCACCAATACCTATTCAAGGAAAAATATGAGCTATGCATTCATCAAGGACTTCATTCATTCCAGGTCTCCCTGGAAGACAAGGTATTACATATCAATGGGACCTTCCTGGAAAAATAAAGGTCAAATAATAAATAAATGTAAAAAATCAATAGAAATGGGTTTCAAAAAATAAAATAAATCCAGATTAAGTATTTTAAGAAATGAGGATGGGGATATAAATAAATGACTACATATTGCATGTCGCAGTCTTGAGGAACTTACTAAAAGAGGGAAAACGTTCATAACCATGACAGCCCTACACACAAACACAATGTACAACAATAACCCACCGAGTTTGTGCAGTACTGCTTGATGAGTTCATTGATGGCGATGTCATTCTTATGGAGTTTCGGACCTGTATGGTACCATCCAACTATTCTTTCTCTGGCTGTAAAAAAGGGACAGAAGACCATTAAGTAAAGAAAAGTAGTCATTAATAAATCCCAGAATGGGAAGTCATGATATATGTACAATGCAAAGAAAGTCATACAGAGATACATAAAAACATATGTAAAATATAAGAAATTGGGAGTACATAAACAAACTTAAAGTACATTAGTAGAGCCCAGCTAAATACAAGACAATTCCGAAACTTTAATTTTGACCTACCATTCACTTTTTTAAACATCCCATACATGTTCTCCAAGTAGTCATGGTCCAAGAACCAGACAGAATCATCCTTGTCATCCTCGTCAAATGGAACTGTCCAAAACAAACACAGATAAGACCAGAACATTAAGGTTATAAAGTTCGGAATATCTTCATGTCTGTATGTTGGAATATCTGTGTGTATTGTTACCCTGTCAGTTTGGTGTACAACCGACATTTGCCATACAACAAAAAGACTTTGCTGCGCACAGTAGTGGGCATCATAGTGCTGCTGTCACACTCACCTGCAAAACTGTTTGACACATCAAGAATCTTCTTATGCCAGGAACCCAGCAGCACTCCAACCACTCGTTTCTGATTGCCAACCTTCCCTATTCTGTTAACATACACAATACACATAATACAAGGTTTAGAGCTACTGCGAAACATTTTGTTCTACTATAACTGCAAGCATTACGAACCATTAACATAATTTGGATGTTATCCTTATTGGGGATCAATTCGCTTGTTGTTATCGTTATTGATTCCAATTGACATTACAGTTGTTACGATAACCATACTTTGTTTGTGTCCCACTTGTCAACGCTAAACACGTAGCCTGCTAGCTGCTAGCCTGTGTATGTCGATGCGGTTCTGACTCAGCATAGCTAGCCATAGCTTAGCACGTTACTCGGCATGAACGTGAGCCGAGCCGAACGTAAAAACTAGTTGGTAATCAGTATATTAACACAGACATACCTGTTGAAGTGGTCCACCACGCTGAGCAAGACCAGGGGATGGACAACAACATTTTCTACCGCTAAGTCCGGCATTCTGCAGTCACCGAGATCAGTCCACTAACGCTACTGACAATGAAGCTATCCGCTACGACGGCCCGCCTCACGTCCGCTGACGCGCTCTGGTTTCCGGTTCAACAGCAACAGAGGAACGCTGCCAAGTGGGGAGAGTAAAGGGTTTCGGGAGAACACATCTTTTACTTTAAACGATTATAATAATCAATGGATTCCCACCTCCGGTGCAATGCTGAATACTACATGTTTGGACTTCAAGATGACTATGATTTGTTTAAGTCTGAATTCAGCAAAAGGGTCAGATGCTAGCTGCTCATGCAGCTAGCATCGCCCCTCATTGGTCGGAGGATGTATTGTGTTTTATTTCAGAAGGCTAATTCTAAATATATGAAAGACGCTGCATTGGCTGCTGTGACCAGGCCGCCATCTTGGAGTGGTGATGAGGAGCCTGAACGGACAGTTGACAGGTAGAAAACAAAGATGCCGGGCTGGTGTTCAGCGGTTTCCTGCTCAAATGAGCGGACTGTTGAAAATAGGAATCGGGGGATTACTTTTCACAAGTAAGATTTAACATTAACGTACTATTGGTTGTATTTTGTGAAAAGAATATTACCACAGCGTTGAAAAGGAGCGAAGATCTTCAATAGTACTGAAATCGTAGCCGCTAGCAAGAGAGTATGAGTATGACCATAATATAATTGCTTGTCAATGAAATTAATTACATTTAAAAATGATTACATCTGACACTTTTTAAGGTTTCCCAAAGACCTAGATGTGAGGAAGAAGTGGGAAGTGGCTTTGAGGAGAGAAGGATTCACTGCAAGTGATTATTCAATTGTCTGCAGTCAACATTTTAAGCAGACTGATTTTGATAGGACGGGTCAGATTGTCCGACTACGTGATGGTGTTATTCCATCCCTCTTCAGCTTCCCGGTTCGCCTCCAAAAAGTAGGTGTATCATCATAAGCATAAGAATATTTACATGTAGCCTATGAATTAGCATTCATACATGTAAATATTCTATTATCAAAAAAACGTATCCTTTTATATATTGTATTATGTATATGCAGAATGTTTCTTCATTTCAGTTGGTAAAGGGCAGGGCTACGTCTACCTTCAGAAGAGCTGAAGAAAGCCTGTCCGTGTTCTCTAAGGATTCCCCAGAAATTGCAACCTCACACCCACAACATCAGCTTAATGATGTGAGTATTTCTACTTTAAACATCATATCATAATGTTCCGGGACATATTCAAATCTCACTTGTTTTGCTGCCACTCCTATTAAACATACTCACAAATAACTGTCTTTGACAGGTGATGACTATAGGAAAAAATGTGGATGTGGGCCATAAACTAGTGGTGTCAAAGTGATGTTTGTGAAGTGAATCATTACTCAAACCATGTTCGTCCCTCTTTCTACTAGGATCATAGCTATGCCTTGCCTGCTTCTCCTACCCCTCTTAAGGCCAAAGTCAACGAACATTTGGCAAGAGTGGAAAGTCTTGAGCGAGAGAAGAAGAATTCCATGTCCAGAGAAAAGAGGGCAAAGACCACAGTCAAGGGTCCTTTGGGGAATTTGAGGGACAAGAACCTCATTAATGAAGAGCTCAGTGAGAAGCTTGCATTCTACTCAGGTAAGACAAAATACTAAGACACTGGTTTTCAGCAGCCCTCACAACCCCCCCTTCCTGTGAGGATGGACACTGGTTTTCAGCGGCCATCACAATCCCACACCACCACCCCACCCCTTTCAAGTGTACATATTGTTTATAGTTCTCTGCAAACCTATGGTGGCATCATGCCTTCAGTGTGCATATTGTATATAGTTCTCTGCAAACCTAGGAAATGTTCTATTTTCAGAATGCACCAGAATGCTTCATTTGTATGTGAAAATCACAAAAAAATATCCTGGGGGAGGATGACCCCCCTACAGGGGTTTGGTTTACAAACTTTCAGCCCCACCTAAAACAAAATTCACCAGCCGCCACTGATTATGATGCATTCTCATTTTAAGTATAAGACAATACTTTCTTAACAGTATAATTGTAACCATGAATAAGTCGTTCAAGTAACAATATTCAAATACTAACATTGTTGGGTAAGACAGAATTTGTTTTTATTCTGAATCCAGTGAAACAGATTGGTGGTTTTAGCTAATATAAATATTCTAAACCCTATGTGTCAATTTGACATAAACATACATTTAAATAGTTTATTTGACGTGTACAAATACACACTGCCTCCTTTTGTGCAAATAATGTATCAAAACAATTACGTTCTGTCTTTTTTTTTCTCCCTCTGAAGAAGACTGCAATGCCTTTGGAGATCACAGCAAGCAGCGTGGCGCCACCTCAGAGAGTCTGCGTGTGGACACCCCTGGCTCCTCCTACATGTTCAGTCACAACGGGGAGCTGAGGGTCCTGAGCATCTACGGAAAAGGGGAGGGCCCACTGGCGGTCGACGGCCATGACACCCTCTTCACCGTGTCTGAAGTGGAGGCCCTGAGCTTGCTGTCTGCGGACCGCATGGCCAAGAGCCTGGAGCGCGGCGAGCGGCTGGTCTGCTGCGAGGAGCCGAGTGTGCAGGTTGGAAATCATCTTCTCATTCACCATCCAAAAGAGATGCTTCCTCTGTTACAACTACACAGACATGCAAACTCCTCACCTTTCGGCGAAATTCGCCGTTTTGAATATGACATGGGTGACCTACGTGATTCGTGCAGATCTGCAGAGAAAATATTTTTTGGGGGGGGGGGTCAGTCGGTCATCAACTATTAACTATCCCAGGTGCACCGGTGCAGGGGGTGCGGCCGCATCCTCACTTTTCACGGGAAGCAAAAAAAGCGCAGTTGACCACGACACGGCATCGCATTGATTGCAGCATGAACTAGATCTATTTACAGCGCTGTAGCTTTAATGACGTCTGCTCTAGCAGCCTAGAAGGACTTCAGGGTGTCATGCTCAGCCAATCGGAAACTTCGCCCGCAAACCACGTGACTGGTCCAGGTAAAGGGTTACGAGTGATTCACAGCCTGACACACCGTTGTGTCCAAGCCCGGCCCGACACATTAACTGCTGGAATGATCAGCCTGAGCCCGATTTAAACCCGACAATTGTATTAATACGTGGCTGTTATAACTGACGTTCTCAACTACAGTTCAGAGTTGTTGTCTGCTTCTGAAGCGAACATCTCCGCCCAGCGCTCATCTCTGCCCATTAGCTGGATTATTGATATTAAGCAACGTGTGCGGATGAGATGCGCTCATCCGCAGAAGACAAGGAGACGTCTTAATCTGCGACTGCGTTGTTTTTTTAACTGTAGCCAACTTGTGCAACTTTGTACACATTTGTTAAAATATCTAATATTTTTGATTATGGCATAGCTTCTCCCCACCCAATAAAAGCCTAATCAATGACGGAGCCCACCGCTACTTGCAGTCAAATCAGCTTGAATGAAACCACCCGAAATCACTCACAGCACCTAACATGAGGTTTTATTGTTAGACTTATTTTTGTCATTATTAATGTCTTATTATTATCTTATATCGTAATATATCCATGGGCGTCATCACAATATATTTGCTGGGGGACACGTCCCCCCCACCCTTGAAAAAAAAAAATTGTTTTTGACCCCCCCACATTTGCCATCAAAAATATATTTCATGACTGGTCTACTAGTCATACTATGACATTAATATAGGGCTATATGTTGACTCAAAGGTACCTCATTATTTTCTAATTCACTCTTTGATTTTTTTTTATCCTCATATTTTGCTCATTTAAAGAAAATAAAGTGCCAAAAAACTTGTCAGTGTCAGTCCTATGTGAATTAAACCAAAACATAATAGTAGTCATTGCAGACCATGCCAGCTCCAAGGAAAAACATAGAAAGAGGGAGATTATTTTGGGTGTAAAACGCACCAGAATGTGGGAAATTGAATCTATTTTCAAATTTTCTGGGGGAGGACCCCCGCAAAAATGTGTCCCCCCCACATTAAAAGAATTCTCATTTTCATTGAGGTATGTTGTTGGCCACAATACAGTCTCAGTTGTCAATCGCGCTTGTTTTGTGACGTAACCGCCATTTCCCTTCTCGCGCACTCTTCTAACCTTTTTCACCCCTGACCAGTTTGCATGCCTGTAAACTGCTGGTAAACTCTGGAGGAGCGGAGTCAGGATTTGTGTTCACACATACAGCCCCTCTGGGTATTATCCAGAGCTTACAGTGCATGTGTGAAAGGCCACGAGGAGATCTGATGTATTTCACTGTGTGTTAAAAAAATCTCCTGGTTTGCAACCTGAACCAGGAATGCTGCCTGCCAGTGAATCATGAGGGCAACCGTTATTGGAGGGTTTTCACACACACACACACACACACACACACACACACACACACACACACACACACACACACTTCTGCTTTGTCTTTTTGTGTTATTCTGACTGTGGGGAGGAGGGATTCATAGGCTGAAATAAATTACTCTTACTCGCTCATATTGATTGAAACTCAATATATTATTTCACTATGCGTTATTTTCCTAAACAATTCTGGACGTGAAGATACAAAGGCAGAGCAATACCATTTGTCTAATATTTGATTTATTGCCATGGAACTTGCCGGCTCCCAGTAATGTTCTGTAATGTTCATGATTCAACAGAACCGGAGCATGATCTGAGCTTCAGTGTTCTGCATGTAAAGGAACAAGATGCCGACATTGAGTCAACGATGGACTTCACGGCGAGCCATGTTAAATGGCGTGTGTCTTCGCTTTCTCCCATTGGATCTATCTTTCAGAGCAGTCGGCAGGTGAAGCACCACGCGTTGGTGCTGGTTTACAAGGAGCTGAACAAAAAATACTTCCAAGTGTATTTGGGCTCGAACACCAAATCTGAGATCAAGGTGACGAAGAAAAATGGTCAACGAATAAGTAATAGAACGAGAGTCCCTGTGTGTTGATAAACAGATTCATGGATAGACGAACAGACTAGGCTGGCTAGGCTAAGATGAGCTAAGCTGTGCTATACCAAGCTGGGATAAACTGGGCTAAAACTAGGGGAGGGAGATCTTGGGAGACACTAAAATAGGCTAGACTGGACTAGAATGGTGAAAGGTGGGTTTCGAACGGTGAAACATTTCCAGAAAGTGCCAGGCGCATCTCAACGCTGCTCTGAACTGATCCGACTGATCAGAGTCGGAGGAGGAAAGCAAAGCTTTAATTTGTTGTGGCTAGCTACATGCTACAGCTACATGTTTTTTTTTTTTTTTTTTTTATCGTCTAACTTTGTCTACTCTATGACATTCTTGGATCCTCTGCCGATGTCCCCAGCTGCTGGAGAAGGGACATCTGATCTCCCATCTGAACCTCGCCTCTCTCTGGAGCATGTACGTTCAGCCAACTATTTGTGATCTCTGTGTAATTGATAATTCACTACTATATTGTCATTATTAGGTGAGTGCAGTGCTCAACTATTGTCAGTGGTGTATAGTAACGGAGTAGATTTACTTCATTCTTCTACTTAAGTGGTTTTTTTTTTCTATTTAAATTTATTTTAAATTTAAATACTCATATTTAAATTTGTGGCAACTTTTACTTTTACTCCGACTTTCGATGTAAAATGTATACTTTTACTCCGACATATTTCCCCTTAGCATCTTCGTTACTCGCTAGAAAATAAAATCGGAAGACATTTGAAAAGTCATCATGCCGTTGGTACAGCAAGCAGGTTTGGCCAATCAGTGCAACTCAAAGTGAAATCACGGTTAAGTTTCATTTCAGGCAAGCACAGACAGTGTTGCCAGATTGGACCCGATTTCCTACCCAATTGGGCGGGATATCGGGTACAATCCGGTAACACTGAGCACAGACATGTCCGACACCAACGAAATGAGACCTAGCTAGCTTAGAGTTTAGATTCTCTGCCCGACCCGACCGGGCCGGGTCAGGCCTTTGATGGAGTGCTTGTGTTTATTTTAATTTTTAAATCATTGCTTTATCTCCGGCTCGATCTCCGGCAGGATCTCCGGCAGGGGACTCCGGTAGCTCTGGCGGGGGCTATTGCCGGCAGCTTAGCTGCGAGGGGCGGAGCTTCAGCCTGAGCTCCCAGGAGACGTCCCCACGGTCCCCGCCCTCATATATTTTATCTTGATGCAATGAATTTATAGCGTTTTCGAACCAAACTCTTCATGTATTTAGCAGAGTAGGCTGAAGTAACAAATGTGTACAAAGTTACACAACTAACACAAGTTAAGTTATTAAAAAAAAAAAAAAAGCCACACATGTTGCAGCTCACGCATCTCCTCCACTCACATCAAACAAACAGCGGAGTTACATGCTTAACAGATTTCTGTAGTTCAAACAACTCCAAATTGTATTTGGAGAACGTCAGATATAACAGCCCATGTATTCAGATGTTGGGTTTAAATCGGGCTCTGGCTCATAATTACAGTTAATGTGCCGGGCCAGGTGCTCGGACAGAACGTGCACAGGCTCGGGTCGGGTCGGCTTGATTTTCTGGACCCGATCTAAGCTCTAAGCTAGCTAAAGGGAAAGAACAATTCTTGCTGCTTTGCTTTTTTCTTAACAGCATTTACTTGTACTTTTACTTTCAATACTTTAAAGTACATTATATATCAATAAATACTTTCGATACTTAATGCAAAAAAAAAAAAGCTTAATGCAAATGGATGGGGTGTCCATTTAAAGGGACACTCCACCCATTTGCATTAAGCTTTGTATTGCTAGAAGTCCTATTTTTTAATAGTGGTGCATCATTCCTTCATTTTCCCCAGAGATGGGACATATCTGTATTCACCCCTAACACTTCCTTTAAATGATGTCATATGACGATTTTGACATCATTTAAAGAAAGTGTTAGAGTTCAGGCTCTGGTAAGACTACAAGCACCGACTTTTCTTGGACAAGAAGGCACCAAAATAGAAATGTATGTTACATTTTGACTACAAATATGACCGACTTTCAATACAGATTAATGTGAAAATCGGTGGAATGTCCCTTTAATAGGGATGGTGAAAATGTAAAATATTCTTGACCGACCACCGAGCCTCATTAACCGGTTGAAACCGGTTAACCGATCATATTAAAATGTATTATTTGAAATAACAGCCATTTTGAGCCGCACCAGCCACCTGCTCACACACCACCACCATACGCACCGTGTGTGGTGTTGGTGTGTGAGGTCCCCCCTTCCACTGTAAAAGCATTGTTGAGTGTCTGAAAAGCGCTATATGAATTCAATGAATTTAGTCTTATAGCGTTTAGTCTACTGTCCATAATAGGCTAATTTAGAGATAATTATTCTCCTCCGCTCGCATGCGGGAATAATTAAGACTTGAGGAGAAATTAAACAGTGGGCCGATACGCGGTGTCCGTTCAACTTCTAATAAGTCACCTGATCTGATCATCTTTTGTGTGAAGTGAAATCAACACACACACCACAGTCCACTGACCCCATTAACCGGTTAACGTTGATACGATCAACCACCGGTCAAACGGTCGTCGGTTAACATCCCTAACCTTTAACAATCATATTTCCAATCGATTCATTATTTTAGCGCTAATGTAAGAAGAAATACCGTAACTGTTTAAGCTCTACATTGTGTTCCTAGGTTAAATATTGATGTTAGGCTCTGCGACCAAAATGGTTAGCTTTTGTGATTTTTTTGTGATTGACTTCTTGTTATATTATGAAATTCAAGGTTTTAAAAGTTGGATATCTAAAAAACTATAGTTAGAAAACTAGTTGCTCATGATTCCAAAGAAATATGAACATTTTACAATTGGAATAGTAGAGTGTAGAGTGCTAAAGTATTGGGAATAAAGAAGAATAAAGCCTAAGTAGAACAATAGTCAGTGGTGGATGAAGTGAGTAAAAGTATATCTTCCCAGAAAATTACTCTGGTAAAAGTGAAAGTCACCCAATAGAATACTACTTTAGTAAAAGTCTTAAAGTATCTGATATTAACTGTACTTAAGCTTTTAAGTATGGGCCGTTTGTGTGTGAAGACCACCGTTTATATGGCTAGAGGCTAGGTGCTTTATCTGGTATACTTCTGGTAGAAGTCTAAATGCTAACGCTAAAGAATATTTTTCTTGCTATCTTCTCCTTTTGTGAGCTTATCTCGACTAGATGTGAAGGAATAAGGTCTTGAAGGCTTTTCCAAGTTACTACCACACACACACACTCACTTACTCAGTGTGCTCAGTGTTCTCTGTGGCTTAATTTAAACATATTTCAACCTCACTTTGCACTCACCGCATTTTCTGCAGGAAATGCATTTTCTAGTTATTATTGTTGAATGTTACAGGTACACCTTGTTACTACTTAAATGTAGTTCTTAGTCAAATTATATGGAGTTTATTTGTACAGGGCTACTTTATATCCGTGTGGTGTCCGTGTGGTGTCTTCAGAGAGAGAGGTCATGATTTTCGGAGCTCCGCTAGGCAGTGGCAAAAACAACTTAATTCATCGCTCAGATGTACTTTATTTTACTTTATTTCATGATCATAATACTTAAGAATATATAGTTTGTTTCCATCAGCCTCCATCGCTCAATTCAACAATACATTTTGACACTTTTTTGACTACCGGATCAGACCGCAGCAAAAACCTTGGACTTTCCTATCGCCAACATGCCTCTGTACAAGGTTGTCTCATGCACAGAGTGCACCGAACTGCGACGACAATGGCTTTATTGGAAACAAGGCTAGCAGCATTAGAAAAATGCAAAGGATTCTTCCAGGATACAGTGC
>OMLJ01090324.1:0-17642 GCA_900302595.1 Gadiculus argenteus
GAGTGAACTTGTTGATTCACTTTGTTACGTTGTTTGGGTTTAGCACCGACTCTGTGCCAGTGAGAAGCATCTGGAACTGTCTCTCTCTTGTCCAGCTTCGGGAAGGATACAGTGTAGCTTTCATCATCTTGTTGTGTATTTGTCTGGGTTATCTCAGCAAACTCACCCATCGGCACTGTATCCTGGAAGAATCCTTTGCATTTTTCTAATGCTGCTAGCCTTGTTTCCAATAAAGCCATTGTCTGTCGCAGTTCGGTGCAGTCTGTGCATTTCTCTGTGCCTGGGAAAACCTTGTACCGAGGCATGTTGGCGATAGGAAAGTCCAAGGTTTTTGCTGCGGTCTGATCCGGTAGTCAAAAAAGTGTCAAAATGTATTGTTGAATTGAGCGATGGAGGCTGATGGAAACAAACTATATATTCTTAAGTATTGTGATCATGAAATAAAGTAAAATAAAGTACATCTGAGCGATGAATTAAGTTGTTTTTGCCACTGCCTAGCGGAGCTCCGAAAATCATGACCTCTCTCTCTGAAGACACCCTTTTTAACCTAGACCATGATAACCTATATATGTCCAGTTATAGGTTATCATGGTCTAGGTTAAAAAGGGTGTTGGTGAAAAAGTGATATACGAGGTTCCAGTCGAATTACCAGATGACAGTTGTAAATCACTGCGCAGGCTCAAACGCTAGTTGGTAACCATGGCAACGGAGACTAATGGCGCGTTTCCTGCGCGGGGTGCGGATCGGTTCGGTGCGGGTAGGAAGGGAGCGGTATTGCTCAGGTCGGCTACGTGTCGCGTTTCCACCGCCAACAGTACCCTTATGGTGGCCGGGGTTTAAGCCGGATGGCGATAGCCGCGGCAGCTACGTAAGCTATCTCATAGCAGCCCAACACAATGTAGCCCGCTAATAAATCCAATGAAAAAGAATGCGCACAATAAACAAAGAGCAACAACATAGGATGTCCAAGTAGGACGGCAAACTTTTGTGCAACATTTTCTTAAATAAATTAAGTTTTCGCCATGTCCAGAAATACCTCGCGGGTACTGTGTTTGTTCGTTATTATCCCCCTGTCGCACAGAAGTGCAGATTCTGTCGACCAATCAATGGACAGCGTGTGTAGCTCGGGAAATTGCCGCTTTCAGGGTCTCAGTACCCCAACAGAGGAGTACTGCGAGACAAGTACGCACAGTGCGGCTCAGTCCGGGTCACACCCGCTTTTTGGCAGTGGAAACACGACCCGTACCGCACCTTTGCGGACTGAACCGACCCGTACCCTGCAGTGGAAACGCACCATGACAACGTTATTTCACTGTAGGCCTACGTGTTATTTCAATGTTATTTCACTGTACATTTATTAAAACTGACAATTATTACAACTGCAAGACAGACAGAGTGAGTGATTTTATCATTTATTTTAACATATTTGGTGAGTTTGAAGACCGAGATGCAGCACAACTTATCAACCGCTGCGGTCGAGTCTCTCTGGCCCCGTTGCACCACAGCGCCTGTAGACGCTAGAGAAGTCCGCCCAGCTTGAAATGTAAAAAAAACTTGTAAACTTGTAAAAAAAAAAAAAAACTCACGATTTTAACTATTAATATTATAGTATTAATAATTGATTTAATATTTATTTATTAAGTGACCATGGTATAAGCGGGATAATGCCCTTTGAGGTGTCCATTATCAGAAATAATTGGACTTCGCGGTAATATGATAATAGTCACCTCGTCGGGCATTATCCCTTACTTATCCTATATTGCTTTGAAGGGGCGTGACTGTCATTTTGTTATATATTTTGGTTTGTACTTTGTTAGATTATAGAGATTATAGAGATTCAGATTCAAATAGATTCATGTTTTCTTTACAAACAGTTACAAGTAATTCAATTCTTAGCTCCGCCTTCTGAGAAGTTCCACCATCTTCCATCTGTTGGATTCTACCACTGGTGATGCATAACAGTTGGTATTAAATAGGCTCCGTGCGTGTTTAAATATAATTTAATTGCGCGTACTATTAAACATGTAGCGTTAAGGTAAATCATTGTATTTATTAAAGAGATTAAACATTTGTTTATTAAATGATGTAACAAACACTGCCTAGATTAACGGCAACATAGAACACCCCCCCCCCAACCTCTCCAAAGTGAGACCGTCCAGAATAATGACGTATTTCCTTCCATAGTCAATGTGCGGCATGCCATTTTGAGCATTTGTAGTGCTGCGTTTATTATCAGGTCGGAAAATATTGCGTTTACGTCTACTTAGTAAGTAAATACCAACAGTGTATTGCATTCGTAGTGTTAAATCTCAATAATAGTTTCGGCGTAAAAGGAGACATTACTGGGCTCCATTCATCAGAAACGCGTGAGCCTCACGTCTGTTGACGACGTCGCGTCCATCGAACAAAGGAAATTGGACCGGGGTTCTTGCGACCAGCATACAAATTAATCAAAGAACGGCTAGTATTTATATATAATTTACAAAGATAATCACGTTTTACTCTATATAGCTATTTTCGAGGCAAACGTTTTTTTTTTGCTACTCAATCTTTAACGGGGAAAAACACCCGCAGGCTTTGGGCCTTGCTACGTTTAGTAGCTAACCAGCGTGGTCAGGGTATACCAATATTTTTGTTGTAGACAAAAAATAATTTCCGTAAAATGGCGGAAGTTTACATTCGTGTAGCCGAAGAGGAGAATGAGGAGCCCATGGAGATCCCATCCGAGGACGACGGTACAGTTTTGCTCTCGACGGTGTCCGCTCAGTTTCCCGGGGCCTGCGGCCTCCGGTTCCGCAGCCCGGTGTCCCAGTGCATGCGAGGCGTGCGCCTGGTGGAGGGGATCCTCCACGCACCGGAGACTGGATGGGGAAACCTGGTTTATGTGGTGAACTACCCCAAAGGTACGTCGACATACAAGATTGCAACGAAACTCAATTTTGGGCTAGGCTGTATGTGTTTTTATATGTCTTTATTTGCATTTAATTAACTGTTGCAGACCATTTAACTGTTTTGTAATGCGTGATGGCAACTATATGAGGCGTCCTTCGCTATAACCTCAGGTCTAATTACTCCATTGTGTCGGCTTTCAGATAACAAAAGAAAGATGGAGGAAATCGATGCTTCGTCTGCCGTGAAGATGAAGCGAGGGGACATGAAGACATCGGACTTGATTGTGCTCGGCTTGCCATGGAAAACATCCGAACAGGACTTGAAGGACTACTTCGGTACTTTTGGAGAAGTAATCATGGTCCAGGTATGAATAGTAAATGTATTTCACTAATGTGTTAGTTGTTCTGTATATGATTTTAATGGGAGCATTAGCATCTACCTAAATACACTTATTTTCAGGTAAAACGTGACGCCAAGACCGGAAACTCCAAAGGATTTGGCTTTGTGCGATTCACAGAATATGAAGTCCAAGATAAGGTCGTCGCACAGCGACACATGATTGATGGGAGATGGTGTGACTGTAAACTCCCAAACTCAAAGGTAAGAAAAATACTGAACTTTCCTTCCTACTTTGTTGGGTGCTGCTCTCTACATTTTACTTTACATTGTAACATCACCAAATACTGTATATAATAAGCTCTCAAGTTGTAGACGGTGTGAACATTTGTCCTATAAATTCACATTTATTTTCACCCATTCATGCCATCGTTAATGAGTCTGTTTTGCTTCCTTGTATTTGCAGCAAGGCCCTGATGAGCCCATGAGATGCCGTAAAGTGTTTGTTGGTCGATGCACAGAGGACATGACCACTGACGACCTCCGGCAGTTCTTCATGCAGTATGGTGAAGTGACTGACGTCTTCATCCCAAAGCCCTTCCGTGCTTTTGCATTCGTCACCTTTGCAGATGATCAGGTATAGCCCCTTATGTCATGACTGGCAACACTGTTTATGATCTGTTACTGCTAGGAGGAACCACTCATGTCTTTGTCTTTTTTGCAGGTTGCTGCCTCTCTTTGCGGAGAGGACCTTATTGTTAAAGGGGTCAGCGTACATATTTCAAATGCTGAGCCCAAACACGGCAATAGGATGAATGACCGCGCAGGCCGTTTTGGGAATGGTTTTGGAGCTCAGAGCTTTGGGAGCAGTCGTAGTGGGTTGGGTGGCAGTAGCACGAATAGCAATCTAGCCAATTTTGGTTCCTTTAGCTTAAGTCCAGCCATGATGGCTGCAGCACAGGCTGCTCTGCAGAGTAGCTGGGGAATGATGGGCATGCTAGCTAGCCAACAAGGGCAGACCTCAACCACAGGCAGCACCTCCGCTGGTACAGCTTCCAGTCGGGACCAGAGTCAGACCTTTAGTACAGGCAACAGCAATTATGGCACAAGCTCAGCCAGCCTTGGCTGGGGCACTGGGTCAAACTCGACAACCAGTGGTAGTGGGTTTAGCACAGGATTTGGGTCCGGTATGGAATCCAAGTCTTCTGGTTGGGGTATGTAAATTGATGTTGTATGGTAAGTATTGTGAGAAAGATTAGGGTTTCTAAACCCAAAATCATTTCTGGTGTCGGCGTCTCTGAAAAATACTTTGGTGAAATATGTTTTGTACACTTGCAAAATATTTTAATTTAGAAATTGTGAAAGTGACCTGTTTCCCAGGATGTAAGACTTAAGTGCTATTTTTATTGTCTTTGTTTATTTGTATTACAATTTCAACTGGATTCTCTAATGCATGCATTGTGATATGATCCGTTTGGAAAATGCATGGGGTAGCATTTGTGACTCACCATTCACCTAGCTCTGTCATCTTTGAATGCAATCTTGCATTGGAAAGAATCTGGTTGAAATGCAATTGTTTTAAGTGCAACTTTATTTGCAGTATGGTTCTATTGGAAAAGCCTTCACTAAAATTTCTTCTGCAGTTCACCTCTATTCCATTTTCCTGGGAGGAAGCTCCTCTTTGGCAGCATTCTTGGGCTGATCTCAGTATCACTCACCCTCCTCCCACCTGTACATGCTATGCCATCAAACAACGGCTTCACTTCGCATGTTCTGAGAGACGGTGGGTGTTTTAATTTTTATCCACTTTAAAAATGGAAAGAACTGCGCAACTGACATTTTTCTAAGAACTGATGAGTGCGATTGAGGATGGCTTGTGGCGAAGAGTGAAGCGATGAGTGCGCGAGCGGAGAGAAGAGTGAAAAGGACTGGCTGTGCAGTGAAAGAGCCCTATGTGACTGCTTTCTGAGTGTGTGTATGGAGACTGCAGATTCTACAAGCGAAACCCCTCCCTTAACATGGACATCCTTTAAATAGTACTTCAAGATCATTTTTTTATCTTTGCAATTTTTCCCCCCTATCCTTTTAGTACATCAAGTACAGGCTTAGTATCAACTGTAGTGGAATGTTGTGATGACTTGTCTTGTTTATATACTCTGATTTGGATGCTGTATGGTGTGTGCTTTTCATGTTGAACTGATTTTTTTAAGTGTGAATTTGATGTGGATGGCATCTGCTGAAGACGCTGGGGGACACGAGTGTTGGTTGTGAGAGCGTTGTGTGGTGTGTTTCAATGGTCCCCGACCTCTTGATGTTTGAGTTTTAATACATGTCAAATGAAGGGAGTTCTCTAATAAAGTTCATTTGAATAGATAGTTGCTATGACTTGTGTCAGGTGGTTTATCCATAACAAACTAATTGGATTCGCATATCTAGGGACCTTGGGCTCTGCTGGTCGAGGTCTCCGTCTGAACCCTGACTGGATTGTGTTCTGAGGGACGAAGATGGAAGTTTCCACACTTTCATTGTGTGGCCAGACATGTGGTGTAGTACCTGCCTTTTTGCTGCTTTTAATAGTTTCAACTTTTGGTAACCATGTATACACGGTAGGTTAAGTAAGTCATGTTAGAATTAACATTTAGAAAGTGGTATTGGCTATATGCGGTAAGTATCACGAGCCAGGAACTACAGAATAACAATTGAAATACAAAAATCTATTTATTACAATTAAACCACTTTTCTTCCAAAGCTAAGTTAATGGTCAACGACAGGCGGTAGTGTTGGCAGCAAGCAGAGGGTTTGCCATTATTTGCATGTTTAAATATTTAGAGAACAGGTGCAGCATTGCTGTTTTCCTGGTCTTTGTTGTCCTTCTTCCCAGCACTTTTCCTCAACTGTTTTGGCTCCTTTAGCAATAACTCATTCTTCCTTTGTATGAAATTGGCCTGGAACAAATAAATGACAAATGTAAAAAAAAAATTGCAGTCTATTGTAAAATACTTGCCACATATCTTGTATAATCATGGATGTTCCCCTCATCCGGCCAGCAATATTGAGTTTCATTTGGAGAAAAAGAATGGTAGGCCTAATGTCATTTTAGTAGTTTTGGGTGCACATTATATTTGCAAGCTACATGTGAAAGTTTGAGATTATCTACATCATGGAAGTTACTCGCCAGTGCCGTGCTTCTTCGCGCCAAGAGCTTGACATCGTCTGACGTCACGGTGCTTCTCTTGGCATGCCTCCAAATCCAGAAAAAATATTAAATAGAACACAAATGGACCCTAGGGGAGCAGTTTCAAAATATGCCCTTCGACTTAGTGACAGGTCACCAGTGTCCACCTAGATGTAAGATGGATAGCTAAGTACCAGTTGCGACAATCTACTGGGTAATTGCTTGTATTGGCTAATCACTCACTTCGTGATAAATAGGGGGCCTTTAAATGTAAGCACTGGGCTGGAATTCCAATTAGATTCTGGTGTGGTGGACTGGCAACCACTACCACCCACAAAGTAATACAATATGCTAGACTGGTAACTGGAAGGTAGTTTTTTTTACACTCAGTCAAAATGTGTCTGTACAAAATGCCTACTATAGTTAGACTGATCAAGGGCATGATTGGGTATTACCTGGCAAAGGCTTCCAAGTCTTTAGCAAATACATCTGAAAATGTATACAAATAAGGCATTTGTGCACAGTCATACAGTTTGACACGTGTTAACTTGAATTCACGATTAAACTGGCATTGCAAATGAGTTGAATGACGTGGTCAAATAAAATGAACCAACCACATTGTCTGAATGCTGTTTCGGCTATGGCTGCTATTGCTTGTGGACTGAACTCCCTGCCCTGATCTCTTCCGATGTCCAGACACATCCGTCCCGTCGTGTAGTGTACAGCTGCCCGTAGTCTCTGAAAGGTAAAAAGGAAGGCCGTTTTATTGGCGTTTTCCAATGTCATTTCATTAATTTTACCTCACTGGCTGTAACGTTGTAGAACACAATTTATAAATTGCAGTTCATGTTTTTACCTGATTTATGTCTTCTTCATTGGCCATTCTTGCGTAGTTTGAGGAGACTAAAATCGCTGGAGACTAACCGTGTCAGGTAGGTCCACTTGTATTTTAAGGAGGGATCAGGTTAAACTACACAGTACATCTCAGTAACTCGCTTCATTTCGCGGCAAAACAACAACAAAGCGCCCAGCGTCAAACACTACCGGTTCCGCTTTCCTCCCCTTTCTGGTGAACAAAAATGATAGCACTTACTAGTGGTTGGAGTATCAGATTCTTATAATCGGTATGCGTGTTTGATGTATTGTTTTTACATGTGATTATATAACCGTTCAAAGGAAAATGGTTAACTTGCTTTCCAACCTTTTAAGTTATCAACTACGTTCAGCACTAAATACATTCTAGGTTCAAACGCAGTCCTTATCTTATCTTATTTTACTTAATGTTATACTTTTGTGTTCATATTTATTTTTTTGTGAAGCACGCTGCTTATGAATCCCTTGTGTGGAATGTGCTACTATATTAGAATAGAATTATGAATTATGCATGTTACTCTTAAATGTAGGATAGTTTGGGGGGGGGGGTTTAACATTTTGGGGGTGCATTTGTGGTAGGAAATATGGTGCTCTCATGGGTTGTACTTTGAAAGTGAATATTTTCTCTTGATTCTTTCAGGGTAGTCGGTAGGTCTCAACTCTAGGCATCGTGGGTATGTTCCTAGATTTGAGATGTTTCATTACATGCTAGTCTACATCATACATTATACTAGCAGATGGATACCCAGCAATGAAAGACTGAAATTGTAAGTGTTGGCGTGGTGGACAATAGCTGAGGTCATGTCAATGTAATCCACTTTATTATTGTATATGTACATCATAGACTTCTTCCCATATCTGTTTACATTTTGGTACATATCTAACTTGTTCTGATTATTTTATTTGCAGTCAAACAGTCAATGCAATTTCCTTGGCATTTGTTTTGGTCCCCCAGTTCTATGTGATGGGAAGGTACAATAAAAAGATTAGATACAATTGGACAAAATGCAATATGTCTGGATGGATTATGTTAGACTTATTAAATGTTCTGTTTCAACCTCAGGCCAAAATCCTCCAGGTACTGCCAGCAGCCTCTTCTGAACAATCTCTCAGCTTTCCTGGCAATGTCTATTATTGCATCAGGTACATTTTAAAAAGCTGTGTGCAATTTTACACATACCAAATGTATAAATAACCACGACTTGAGTCTTGACACTTTTACTTATTGAGTTGTCCAAACAGGTTTTTCAGTGCTGTTTACCATGATAGAGCCAGTTCCCATGAGCTTCAGGGCTGCCTACCATGTCTTCGGCCTGCTTTCATTTGGCCAAGGATTGTGTACCACCATCTTGACACTGACAGCAACATCCTGCGTAAGCCAAGCCAGTCTATGTTATTAAAGCACCCTTCCATTTTCTTGGGATGCAAGCAAAAATGTGTATAATGTTACCTAATTTAAACTTGCAATGAGAAACCACCAGTGACTTAATCTTTTAAACAAACCTGCAGGCGAACACAACCCCAGAGTTATATTATCTATCCCTCACACTAACGGTGGCCTGTGTCGCCAGTACCAGTAAGCTGAATTAATTGGCGATACATTTAACAAAAACACATTTGCCCACACATTTAAATAAGATATTTAACCGTATGTGTGTATCTCAACAGCCTTTTTCGCAGTGAAGGGGGGAATGTGGCTAATGAAAAGCCTTCCTGTGGCTCAGTGAGCACCAGGACACACGGAGCAATAAACCGTCCCAGCTGTCCCAGGTTGACACCCAACACCCTGCATTAATGTTTCATGGTGTTTCCATGCCCACCCCAACATGGAACCTGAAACTATACAGGGGACTTGAAAGGAAGAGTAACATAAGGAATCCTACATTTCTGCCTTGCACATTTTAGTAATGTGTGATGCACACCAGACAATGTGACTTTGAAGGTTTAGTTTTGATTCTGTTTTATTGATTGACACACAAGTTGTGTAAAGAGATTGTTTCAGTCATTTATCCACTGCATGGCCTAAAATGTAATTAACAGTTAACAAAGTAAACCACTCATGTAAATTGATCTGACATTCATTGTTCAAATGTGACATTAACTTTAGCTTTAGCTTTTTTAGACATTAGTTTTCTAGGATATTGTGCACTTTTGCTTGAGATTTGGGCATTTTGTTCATGTGGTAGCATTTTGAACTCAAGAGTGCCTATTATTAAGGCACTCAAAATAAATGATTTCCTCAAATTCAAATATAGATTTCTTTTTTTTGTCAAAGCCACATAGACAGTCTTTATTCTCAGACTTTCATTTTCTATTTACCCGTAAGCAAACAACCTCATCCAACTGCAGTTGGATGCATAAAAAAAATCAATTTGATCATCTGTGGCTGTAACTCCTATTAGATTCATATTTGCACCTGACATTTCACTGGCGGCAACATAGTTCAGATGTCATGGGAAAATACTTGTCTAAAACTGGTTGTCGACGCACTGCTTTCGACTCCCTCCCTACACATTCTAAGCTTCAGTCTGAAACTATGCCAAATATAAACTCTTTTGGTTGACCTTTTCAATGGGTGCCGTTTAGTTCGAGCATGCTCAATGCTAAAAGGATTCATTCAACATTTGGCTTCTGATCCGTCCGTATGACTAGGATATGGATCGAGGCTCGTGTTAAAAAATAAAATCTAAAGGATTCATTCAAAGGCATATCAATGAACAATGGCTACATAGAATTTACACCAAATCTTTACTATATTTAATAGTAATGTTATAATGCAAGTCAAATCTCAAAGGAAATTAGGATAACTATTAGAAGAGACCCAACAATATAAAAATATAATTATACAATGCAGCTTAGTAGACTTTACTCACCTGAGATTTAATTTGAAAGACATTTCTCACACACACAATAAGTAGTATAAATCTATTGATTTGGTCAGACTGCTAAATATTTTAGACCCTGTAGACCCTGACATTATAAATTTTAATATTTTTCCTAAATTGTATAATCATACAAATCTTAACCTGGAAAATCGAATGAATCAAAATAAGATGAAACAAACAATGCTTGACTATTCCTTAGCCCTTTGCTGTATCAGGCATCTGATACCGGCAAGATAGGTATTGATTCAAGGTATCAAAGTAAAAGGTTCAAAGAAGGGTCAGATGTTTTCACACATCCATGCATATTGGATGGCTCTAAAAAAGGTATTAATGGTTATGCACGTCAACTTAGTTTGCCTATTAACGCTAAACTGGTCTAAGCTCTTAATAGCAATTTATTAGCTATTTTTGGACCAAAAATAGAGGGTGGGCATCATTAGGGGCAGAGAAAAAGATTTTTGGGGAAGTCAAATTGTAGCTACTTTAAACATTATAGGTCAAAAGCCAGTACAATGTTCAAACAGGGAAAACACTGGTATCCCTTTACCCTAACAGTGCATCATAGTCAAGGTACCAGACCAGCTTGCCGTTGGCCGGGTGCACCCCAGTGATGGGCCACTTGTTGGGCTTGTTCTTCACCCGGCTCAGCTGGGTCAGCAGCTCGTGCTTCAGCTTGCCGATCACCAGCAGGCCCACCCTCTGGGCTCTGTTGATGGCCTTGAGCGTGAGGCTCATGCGCTGGTGGGGCTTGACGGGGCTTTCCGTCAGTGCCACCAGGCTGTCCCCGTGCCTCTCGTGGGCCTTCTCCCCGGGGAAGAGTGAGGCTGTGTGTCCGTCCAGGCCCACGCCCAGCAGTACAAAGTGGAATGCCGAGCCATTGACGGCATGTGCGATCTCCCTCTCGTAGAGCAGAGCGCCGCCGTCCTCCTCCACGCACAGCCGCTGGCGCAGCATCACCGGCATGGGGTGGATGTTGTAGTACGGGATCTTGATGTGCTGCAGCAGATTCTCGTGCAGGTTGTGGAAGTTGGACTCGGGCTCCCGGAGGGACATGCACCGCTCGTCCACCATCCACACGTGGGTCTCCCTCCAGGGGAAGCTGAGGTGGTGCTGGGCTAGCCGCTGGAAGAGGGCCAGCGGGCTGGAGCCGCCCGAGAGCGCCAGGTGGAAAGCTCCGCCCTCGCTCACCGCCTCCTCCGCCACCGCCTGCAGGTCCGTGGCCAGCCGCGCGATGAGCTCCTCCCCCCAGGCCGACACCATGTCGTCACCGCGGAACTTGCCCTGTGTCACCTGGAAGCTCTCAGACGCCGTGCCGCCCATCTGCTCGGGGCTGATGATGACCACCGAGTCGCTAGCGTAGTTGAGCTCAGTGGCGCTCAGGCGCAGGTCCAGCAGGTTGCCGTTGGCCTCACCCCCCGGGTAGATGCGGGGGTAGGAGCCTCGCAGGCTGTGGAGCAGCGGGGTCCACAGGCCCCAGGAGGCCAGGAGGTTCTCTGCGCTGATGAAACAGTCCTTTCTGCCGCTTAATATGTGACCAATCAGCTCGGCGTACGCCTCGCGCTGCACCTTGGGAGCCTGCACATAGTAGTCTGAGATGGGGAAGCCCAGGACAGTGGTGTCTTTATGCTCCGTCACCTCCCTCCACTCTCCGTCGGTTAGCTCCGGCTTGAAGAGGTTCTTGGTGACAAGGACGGCCGGGTGTTCCAGACTGCCGTGTCCAAAGTGGAAGATGATCTGCTTGGGCTTACAGTGGATGTGGTTCGGGTTCTGCACACAAAAGACGTCATTCTTGAAGAGAACCCGTGCGTAGGTCACCCGCTCGTCCAACATCTTCCCAGAGGACAGAACGATTGGCACGCCGTCATACTGCGCGGAATCGATGTGCATCATGACCGCTGAGGACAACGCACAGGGCTCCAGTTAATACTAAGCAGCAAACATTAACTCATCATTAATGATAACCATGCTAGAATAAAATAGGTTCTTACTGACTGATGCAGTTATGTTTATGTTTAACTACATGAATTTGGTAGACATCTCTTGACACGATTACCTAATAGGCTGACGTTGTCACGCTTGCATTTAGTCAATGTTTTAGGGTTCTCCCTGAGATTTTGGCCAAAATATACTGAAAAGCTCGACCTACTTATAATGGTTGGTAATTGAAAAAGCATGAATAGAACTGGTTGAGATGGTTTTTATTTTTATTGCAAAGAGACGACCACAATGGTGCTCGCAATGGTCTCATATTATGAAATGAGTGCCTTAATAGGGACCCTTTTTTATTGAAGTCAAGATGTTGGCATGACCAAAATGCCCAAATCTCAAATCAACAGCATCAGCAACACCAGCTGCATATTGTAGAGACCACTATGAAACACCCAGAGAGAGTGGTTTAACATTCAGCATAACACCGCAGGAGAGGAATGAACCAAAAGCCTTTTATTGCATGTAAATATCCTCATAGAGAAGCTATTCATTTTTACACATTTACTTGCCAATTTGTAAGTGTGTGGGTCAGGCACAGACCTTATAAAACCAAATTATGTATTTGGAAGGACTTATTGTCCATGATGAGATTAGATAAATATCTTTCATAGTTATTTATATAACGAACAACCCCCTCCTTGTCCGAAGTGTCCAACTGCAGTTCAACCATAGCTTGCTCTTCTGCTTGTTACAGCATTGGTGTTTTTCAGTCAAAATGACAGAATAACAGAAGAAAAAACATCCCCTGTTCTAATGTTTTTTATCTCAATGTCTGAGGGAATCGATCATCGAGAGTGACTTTGTGATACTCACCAGCAAAGGTTGGTGTGACACTGAATTGTTCACTAGTCTTGTTCAGCTCCTCTCGGACCTCTGCGGTATAGTCTTGGTACTGGCCAATCACGGCCTGTTTCGTCCCCACGGGCTGCAGGAGGCTGAAGATCTGGAGCTTGTTGCGGAGGACCTCCTCCGAGCTGCTGAGAGTCTTGGGCACCTTCATGGTCAACAAGGTCATGATCTCAGTGAGATGGTTCTGCATCACATCTCGGATCACACCGTACTGGTCGTAGAATGGAATCCGACCTTCGAAGACAAACAGAAAAAAGGAATAAAATACACCTTTTTGGTAAAAGGATTTTGTATGTTTTGCATCACTAAAGCAATGTTCTCTCTTGTGATCAGAAAAGTCACCATTAATTCATTACACTTTTTGGAACGCTTTCAAAACGCGAAAAGTAGATTTGTCACCTTTTACATCCAGGGTTTCTTTGAGTACAATCTCCACTCTCTCAATATGTTGCCTGTTCCAGATAGGATCCAAAAACTTCTGGTTGACTTTTCTGAACGGCAGTATACTCGAAACAACCTTTAATAATAATAATAATAATAAATAATTAATAAAATATATATTCAAACAAATACCATGAGCTTCATTTTGGACTCATAATTCTCACCTGCTTCCCCAGGTAATGGTCAATCCTGTACATTTCCTCGTCCTTCAGGGAGCCCCCGAGTTGACTGGCAAGCGTCTGTGCACTGCTCAGATCATGACCGAAGGGTTTCTCCAGAACCACCCGCAGCCATGCTCCGCCAGTCGGCCGGCAGCTGCTGTTCACCTGGTCGGCGATGTCCGCGTAGGCAAACGCCGGCACCGAGAGGTAGAACAGCCGGCCCGCCTCCACCATGCCCTCCCCCTGCAGGGTCTCCTGGATGTGCCGGCCCAGTGCCCGGTAGTCCTCCGGGGTCTTCAGCTGCCGGTACTGTACCAGGTGCAGGAACTGGTCCTTGAGCAGAGCGCAGCGCTCCACGGGCGTGTCCGGCAAACAGGACACATGCTTCAGGATGTCGAAGAGAACGGGCGTGGCTTGCTCGTCTGGCGAAAGGCCACCAGCGTAGAAGGAGAAGGTGTGTCCGCTGCCAGCCTGCGTGGTGTAGAGCTGGAAGAAGCCCTGCCACAAGTACTTCTTGGCCAGGTCCCCCGTGCCCCCCACGATGACCACGGACACGTGGCCTGCCTGCTGGGTCTGCTTCCCCTCTGTGAGGACACCTCTCTGGGCAGAGCAGATGGCTTGTAGCAGGAGCAGCTTCAGAACAGGCCACATGGTAGCTCCTGTACACACAGACAAGTAAAGGCAGTGTCATTGAGCAATGAGTGAGTACACAAGGATTGTGTTCCCAATAAGCAAAAGCCTCTGATCCATGCAATCACATTGTTGGAATCACAACCACACAAATATGTATGAAAATAAATGACACATTAAACCCTTTGAACTTCATCATGTTAAATAATAGTATGTACAAGTTAAATCCATTCTTATTGTACTTCAGAACAAAAACATGAGCTAAATAGCTTTGAAAAAAGCAATAACAAGCGATAACAATCCTGAGCCAAAGAGATGAAGACATAAATGCATAAAAATGACTCAGCAACACGTTTCTTACGGCTTTCTGCACAAAAATCCCACCAAACTTGGAAGACGACGTGGTGCTGAAGCACGCGCACAAGTTGAATGACTGCTGCCGACCCACAAAAGAGGCGTGTACAGTTTACACATTGCTGCTGGGGATGGATTTACTTAATGCAAGAGCAATTCGGGGAAGATATGCTGCTGTTGATAGTTTTCGGGAAAGTCCAACCTGAAGTGCTATGGATTGCAACACTACTGTTTTTCTCCATGAAATTTGACCAACTATCCAGTGAAATAATGACAGATTACACCTGTCGTACTTTACCAGGTGTAAAGAACATATAGATAAGATATCTTTCTGTAACATTTGATCTATAAGTGCAGTGCTTATATAACCCCCATGAAGATTATGTTTATATTTTTTTAGTAATTCTGGTCACATATACTTGCAGGGTCTTGCGATTCAAGTCCATATTAATAATAATTTTTGATAGCATTAATACTATCAGTAAAATAATAATTTAACATGGAGGAATGCTTCAATTTTGAATTGGTCTTTTGATATTGGTAGCATCTGGTAAGCCATTATTCCACAAATCATGTTTGCGTTGTTGTAAAGCAAACAGCAAAGGGCACAAAGGACTGTCCAAATCCGGGAACATGCAAACTTGATTATTTGTTTAAGCCTATTTATTAAGTTGCTTTAAACAAAGGCTCCTTTTGAGATTAGTTCTAGCCTTAACATAGTGAACATAGGCAGAGGGTACATCATGTCATTCTTACTGAGGATAATAGTAGGATTTTGAGACATAAATGGGACACAATAAATCTACAGTCACTGGGTTACTGACAGCTACTTCCCTTCTTTGAGTATGCATGGCAAATTAACGTAAGAATGTGGTTCCATCCTCTTTCAATACATTCATATTCTCACTGTACATCTCTCACTCACAACTTATGAGGTGTGAAGGGGTGACAGGCGGCGAAAATAACGTTAGTAAGAAAAATAAGTCCATTCAAGGTATACATAAAAAGAGTACTAGTATAAATACGTATATATCAGAATATATCGTATAACAGAAACTAGCGTATGCCTATCTGGAGTTTGATCAAATACGAAGACACCTGCCTATTTTGGGCCAACTCAACTCGCTCAGGTGGGATGCCTGTTGACAGCAGGTGTTGTAATTTGCATGGCCATCAATACTACTGATAACAGTGGTCGTGTTGCACCATAACCACGTCAATGCACCATAATACCCCGCTTTCTTTCGAAATCATGGCATACCGAATCAATATTATAGACGCGTTCCACAGAAAGCGATCAAGTTAATCCTGAAACAAATGGAAAATACTCAAACCTGTCCAGGGTGAACGCTCACTAACAGCCGGCCAGTCTCTTTACAACACGCTGTCATATTTTGGTACAAAGACACTTCCTATTGTAGTCACGTGACCCTCGCTCATTTCATTGACAGGTTCTTCGTGGAGCGAGCGGCGGTTAAAGCAACAGTAGGCCAATAGACTTTAAGCCTTTAATCTGCATATTGGTCCACACAAAAGCAAGCGTGGCGTACAAAGACTGAGAATGAGCGTACAATCTGGGCTGACGTGAGCATTTAGTCTATGCATTCTGACAGAAAGGACGAATGGCGTCATAAAAGTCAAAGTGGCAAAAGGAAACGACAACAATAGTCAGCCCAGAAAAAAACAGCCAAGGATCACATAACAGAGTTAACCGCACTGACACTCTGCTAAGTAAGACCCAACCCCGAGCTATACGTCTGGTTTAGATTATACACACATGTAGGCTACCTGATCATGGTGCGTCTATATCATAATGCTGGATTGCTAATAAACAGTTACATTGTAAGTCAATGGTGTGCACTGCAGTCAAGTATATTGCAATATTCACTCGGGTCTTTGTGTAAACGAACATATGACATATAACATGACTACAGGGCGTGCCGTTCTTGAACCCTCACTTGACATACAACATAAAGCATTGGCTGTTTATGTTAATAGTGAAGGAATTAAGATGCGTTACAGTTTTAGGAAGAGTACCCCCACCTGTCACTGGGTGGCAGATGTAAACTGCAGCAATCGGTGATAAATCATGTAGACCAGCGCGCCCCCTTTTGGAGTTGTTGTGCATTGCTTATTTCATTCCTACCAGTAAGCTGAAAGCTCAAGAGAGTTGGCCAAAATGTCAACCTAAAGGTTGCTGATTGTTTATTTTCTATCAGCTGGATCAAGAAAACAATGTTTTTCTTTGGGTTTTTTTTTAGTGCTGTAATGGTCTGTTATGGTCAGCTGTCTACGACTATGGGGAGCAGGCCTACCTGAAACAAAGCAAGTGACCTTTTGGCCACCTAACGAGTCTTCTTTGTGGACCACACGCCTAGAAACACCTTCTGGTCTGTTCTCTAGAGTCAAAACAGTTGTTGTACTGTTGTTCTGGTTGGTTCTTTTCATAACAGTTGTTGCCAGACTGCACATTTTCAAACATTGGCCCCACAGCACACACCAGCACAATAAAGACAATAACATAAATATAACAATACAAATTAAACATACCCATTCCAGTGGTTCATTGCTCATTTGTAACGTTAGTAATGTTATATTTATTTTTCCTTTTCACACAAATGTAATATCACACGTAAACCCCAGTATTGGCTATCATTCACATTTTATTATCTTTTTGAAGATAGGCAAACATGCACCCACCAAACATATACCCCCCAAACACACACACACACACACACACACACACACACGCACACACACACGCACACACACGCACACACAAACGCACACACACACACACACACACACACACACGCACACGCACACGCACACGCACACACACCATAGCTACCTTACAAACAGCTTTAATGCCTATGATCAGAGCCCTCCCAGGTTGGCTGACCACTGTGAAAAGTAAACAGTAAACAAGAGGGGACATCCTGTATGTGTGTGTGTGTGTGTGTGTGTGTGTGTGTGTGCGGGGGTCATTCCTTCTGCCTCTGAGAGAGAGATTGACAGAGGGAAAATATGTAAAATACAGACAGTGAGAGTGAGCAC
>OMLJ01090325.1:0-10781 GCA_900302595.1 Gadiculus argenteus
TATCCACGGGTGGTTCATAAACTCGGTAATAGTCATCCTCTGTGTGGGCTCCGTCTTCAGCAGGGTCCTGATCAGCTGCTTGGCTGGAAAGGATGGAGAGGGAAACGAAGCGTTAGTCTGATTTGTAAAGGGGACGTGTTGGATCGATCGAATAAAGAGACCTTTTGAACTCGATAGCCGACCAGGACTTTTTCAGTCCCTGGTTCTTCTTTCTTTTCGGCTACGCCCACGCATTAGCTCCCCTTGTCGTCGCGTACGCACCACAGGGAAGTCCGAGAGGCTTACCGACGGAGCGTCGACGAGCTACGAGCGGCTCAGGAAAGGACCACCTCTGCTGGAGGACTTTCTGAGCCCCTGTAAGAGCCCCTGTAAGAGTCCTGAGGGGCGGATCCTCTCCCCAAACCGCACCCACAAAACCTCATAGCGGGAAAAGTACGCCTGGTCGGTACGCGGCTCATGGAAGGGCAGCACAAGCATCCAAATAGACAGATTCTCGTATAGACCAGAATGATTTTTTTTTGGCTAGGCCCACGCATTAGCTCCCCTTGTCGTCGCGTACGCACCACAGGGAAGTCCGAGACGCTTATCAAGGGAGCGTCGACGAGCTACGAGCGGCTCAGGAAAGTACCACCTCTGCTGGAGGACTTTCTGAGCCGCTGGAAAGAGTCCTGAGGGGCGGATCCTCGCTCCAAAACACACCCACAAAACCTAGCGGGAAAAGTACCCCTGGTGGGTACGCGGCTACTGCGAAACCAGGTGGGGCCTTACCGTCCTCCGACACGTCGGACCACTCGGGGTTGGGGAACTCGTACTGGCCCATACGGATCCTCTTCTTCATCCCGGGGGAGATGGCCAGGCCGTGGTTGGAGTAGAACGGGGGGTACCCACACAGCCTGGGAGGGAGGACACGGAGTTCACCAGTACCGTCATGACGTCGAGACTCCAACAGCCACACTTGAAACAACTGGAGAGGCTACTTACAGGATGTACATGATGACCCCCAGTGACCACATGTCGCAGGACTTATCGTACTTCTCAGGGCCCAGCACCTCAGGAGCTGCAGCAGAAGAGAGGGAACCAGAAGTGAGATGCAGACACAGAACCGTGAAGGATGCAGCCAGGCTCCGCCCCGTCTACGTACTTCCATTCAATTTATTTTCCCTACAGTACTCTGTCTGGAACAGCTTGATCCGCCTTCGTTTACTCCGGCAAGAGCACCTCCGACCAACCAGTGAACAGAGGGCGTTCCCGAGAGCACCTCCGACCAACCAGCGAACAGAGGGCGTTCCCCAGAGCCATTACATTTAGTTTTTTTTTTTTTTTTAAGTTTAGCCATTACGCGCTGAGTTTGAAACGTTGACGCTGTTCCACACTCCAGTCCAGCGGTGGCGCATAACATACGTCATTACCAAACTTTAATGATTGGTTCCAAAAAATCAATCACTAAATCAATCAAATCAAAGTTTTAAATCCAATGATTTCAAACTTCAGACAAGCGTCCACCAACCAGGAAATAAACGTTTGCCAATGGATCTAGACCAGACTCTCTGCGGAGTCAGAGAGACTGGTCTCCAGGCTATGAAGGACACCCAGTCGGTTAGATGGACTAGATTGAATAAAGTGCTTTTCTATCCAGTGGCCAATCAAAGTGCTTTGTAATTTGTGCCTCAAATTCCTACATCATTTCCTACACAGGTGCAGTCAGGGTTCAGTCATCCTCAAGGTCTGCTAGGCTCCTCGCTAGAAGGCACGGGGAGCGAATCAGCAACCAGGCGACCTCCTAACCCACTACCGCCCTAGGAGAGGAGAAGGCGTTGGTGCCAACTTCCCGTCTTCTCTTTGTGGTGTCCGTGGACATTGTAGAGGGCCACAGTCTGCAGCCGTGCACGTGCAGGTCCTTACCCACGTAGTAGGGCGTGTAGCAGGGCGTGGCCAGGGAGTTGTGTGTGGTGGTCTCCTTGGCAAAGCCAAAATCTGTGAGCTTTAACAGGGCGCTGGGCTTCTTGGAGGTATAAAGTAGGTTTTCAGGCTGGAAAAGACACAAGGGTGTTAACAATTACTTCTTCACCAACGTGAGCGAGATTAGGTATTGTATTAAAGGGGTACTTCACCGATTTGCATTAGGCTTTGTATAAATAGAAATCCAGTAGTATTTTTGAATGATCGTGCATCCCTCCCTCATTTTACCCTGAGAAGGGAAAGCTCTGCATTTCTTTGCTGCAAAATGACGAATTTTGGTTCGCCAATGATGCAATATGACCAGTTTTGCATCATTGGCAAACCCAATTTCAGAAAGAAATGCAGAGATTTCACTTTTCAGGGAAAAATGAGGGAGGGATGCACGATCATTATTTGGTACGGTAAATAAATAAATAAAAAGGCAAGACTTGCAGGTACAAACCTTCACGTCTCGGTGGGCAATATTGATTGCATGGAGGAATTGGATTGCTTCACCGATGCTCTTCATTATATCGGATGCCTCTGCGTTGAAAGACACAAAACACCCCGTCAGCCAACAGGTCACAGATGGCCGGAAAACTCATTGTGCATACGTGCATAGTTTTAGCATCTTCAATTCATTGGTCCGCTATGGTGCGCTCGCAGGTGGGATAACGGTAGCAACGTGCTGCTATTGGCGCCGTGGTTCTTCAGGTCCCGCCTCCAAACATGCCCGCGAGACAGAGCTCGTGTCCTGCAGTAAACTCGTGCACGACTGTTCCCCGGGAGTAGGAACAGAACCCGGAAGTAGGATGGTGCTAACAGGCTGAAGCTAACCACCCAAAGCCTGAACCCCTGGGTGGGTCCATGCCATGCTTACTTGTTAGCATGGATGTCTTTTCAAATTAAGTTCAATAAAGCCGTCGAGAGCCACTCAGCTAAAACACTGCACTTATTCAGACTGAGGTCTATTTTTATTGATATGTCTGTTTGCTTGTTGTTTCATATGAGACTGAGCTTTTTATTATTATTTATTTATACTGCCCATTTAAAAACACTATGCACTCGTGAGAAACAGCATTTCGTTTCATTTCCTGTATGGAAGCACAGTTTTTTGAAATGACAAAGTGAATCTTGAATCTTGACAGATAGACGCCTCGACATAGAGACGCCTCTAATTAAAGTTAGATACGCATGCTCAGCTTTTATTAGATCCTTAAAGATCCTCTTTAAAGCAGCAGTAGAAGGAAGCAGTGTGAACTAGGTACCTCTTTCCGTGAAGGCCTGGTCTCCCCGGTCCTGAATTCGACTGAACAGCTCTCCTCCGTCCATGCTGTGGATGACACGTGATGAGCTGAAGTCACAAGCCGCGTTTCAAAACAAACATTTGAAGGGGACAACATTTGAAGGGATTAAATAAGTTTCCACTGTGTTTTAAACACCTTTTAAAGCCTAGTTTATACTCCTCCGTAAAGTGCTCTACGTCGGTTACGGAGAGCATCGTCCATCGTCTCCGGCTGCATGACATTTTTTGTAATGTCCGTCACTCCGTCGAGGGAAAACGGAGACAGCAAGGGCTGTGATTGGTCCTCTTTCCGCAATTAATTTTCGCAATCACTTTACCCGGTTTGACTTGGCACCTTATTTACTTTCTACATTAAGCACATTAAGGACTAATAAAACACCAAATAAGATTTGAAAAGCTTTGGAAGTTTATTTCTGGAAGCATACTGCTGTATTTTAGGTACTGAAATGTGTGAGCGTATACTGAGCTATGCAAGTGCTCACTAAACTAAACTGAACGTTAAAACCTGTTGAAATCCTTGCACTGTAGCACAGTGTTGTAGACGGGTGCACTCACGCTGCCACTGGCAAGTTCCAAAATAAATATAAATTTAAAAAAAGTTCTGCAAGTAATTTACGTCAAGTGATCGGTTTTTCTGATCTGTGCTTTTGGGGTACTCCGATCAAGCTATACTTAGTCAATATGAGTCTCATTTCCCGAGATGTATTGAACCCAGAAATGCAGCAGAGCCTGCTGGTGTGAGGTGGGAGTCACCGTGTGGTTTCAGTGAGTGGGCAGACTCACAGATCTCACAGAATCAACCACAAAACGTGCAAGATGTAGTTGTGGATTTGGTGGTTGGGTTTTGTTCTCTGCAAAGATCAAACAGAGAAAGCCGATGGCGGCTCTGTACAGCCAACACTACGAAGCACTTTAGAAGAAATGGGTCGTTTCTCGAATTCTGCAACAATGAACATGAGTAACCCGCGTTCACGAGCGTGACCTTCAAGCGTGACCCTGTTTCTGTAGTAAAGCCGTGTGGTTATCAGAACGCTTCCTGACCAATGGGAATAAAAAGATATGATCCGTTTTAAGTTGAACTGTGAATGAATGTTTTATGTTGTGTTGCATTCATTGGATCACCTGAGGAGGCCGGTTGAAAAGATAAAAGAAACTGTTTTCGTAGAGTTGGAGTTTGACAAACTCTAAAACCAATTCAACTTTACAGGCAAATGTTCTGAGTAGGGCTGATTCTGTTGGTCAACTAAATGCAATCCTTCTCATCAGTCGACTATAATCATACATGTTTTTCCTTTTTCAGTATTTAAGGAATGACATAAGTCACGAGTAGGGTTAAATATTAACCTGTGATTTAGTTAACATCAACATTTATTCCTAAAGTTGTTACCTATTTTATATTAAAATAAAATACCCCCAAAAATAAAATACACTTGTATCGAGTAGGCGTTCTCGTTTTGATGTGTTTTCTCTATGAATGATCTCCAATTTAGACATATAGAAAATATATATTAAAAATATATACATTAAAAAAAACACCCACATGGGGCCTTTTTTAACCTTCTTGCTGCTGTTGTAGTGTTAGTGGGACACACTTCTAAACTGATATTTTAACGTGATATTAAGGAGGGACATTTTGAACACGATTGGCTCTTTCTGCTCTAATAGCATCAGTCAGGCTATTGTTTAGGCTAAGAGCTAGTGACCAGACGGTGGCTCTAAAGAGAGGGGTGCCCCACGGCTCAGCTGGGAAGCCTCTTCTTGGCAGGAATACAACGCAAGATGGGGTGAATATCTGCTAAACATCCAATATCTTACCAACTTAAAAACGACATACAAACAAACCCAGCTGGTTTTGAGAAGCGTGAGATGTGTGAGAAGCGTGAGAAGTGTGATTGTTGTAATGCTCCACCGTCTACTGTACACATTTTAATTTCACTTTCCATGCCGAGGCGTTGGTCAGGAGTGTAGCACTTGACAAACTCGGGGGAACTCCGCACGCCTGGGCCAGCCAGTAAACCGCTGTCGAACGCCGTTTTAGGTTTATGTTTAGATTAAACTTGGGGGAGACTCTATTAACGATGAAAGCAGAGGCTAGTTGGCTGAACGCTCTGCCACTAATTAGCTGCAACGTCGACAGTGAGGGGGTGAGTCCTGGTTTGCGGTTCCAAATAGCCTCGTACTTCACAGAACTTCCAAAAGGTCACGGACTAGACGTCCCGGTGACGCCTAGCGAGAATAATAGAACTGAGCTGCTTTCTGAGAAAAGCAATTTCTGCCGAGATGCGAGGAGCGGAAGTCATGCGTTGAATTGCCCCACACTTATAGGATTAACTAATTTTAAACAACGTGTAGTTTCCCCGGGGAATTATTTTAAACTCTGAAGCCGTTTAATTTAATCTGGTTCACAGTTCTCTGCAGGCAGTCACTGCGGTCAGGCTGGTGCCGTGTGTGATCGGCTGGTCTTTTTAGGACTTTAAATACCTTGTTTTAATGAGACGGACCTAGAGAATAATAACCATTGACGTAGGGATGAGCTTGTGGTCCTGCTGAGTGATTACACTCCGTCAGGCTGCACAGAAACAGGCATATCAGAAATGTCATCGACCACAGTCCGTTTCACAATGATAAGCCAGATTATGTTTACTTATTCCACGGCTCTGTTAGGTTAGATGTATGGACTAAACTCCCTGACGCAATCAATACAATGGTCTGGAGTTTAGAATCAGGACCAGACTATTATCTGGATTTTAACTCATACAGTAAATAAATAAATTTGAAAATGAACCTGTTCCTCATCTTCAACATTGCGTTTACTAGTCGACAGTAAAAATAAAATCAGTGAAGAAATAGATCTCCTTTCCTAATTTTTTTGTGCGGCCGTTATGGGAATAATGAACCAATTCGGCTCAACAAAAAGAGTGACGTTGTTTCGGTAAAGACACCCACCACTCCATGACAATGAGCAGACACTTTCGCCCCTGGTAGAGGTTCTCGTAGACGTCGATGATGCGCACGATGTTGGAACACGGGGACGCCCTCCAGTGGAGCTCCACCTCCCTGCGGGCTTTGGCACAATCTTGTAGCATCTGTACAGAGGCAAGAGACACAAAGAGGGAGACTGAGACAGAGCCAACCAGAGATCTGCATTCACCTAGAGAAAGTTATTGAAATCGCTGTGATTTCAGGAAACCGAAATTGGCAAATGTGTCATGACATCATTCACCTCAGAATGACAGTTCGCGTTCCCTCACACCGTTTAATTTACTGTGTCCAGACGGCAGAGAGGACTGTGGTTTAGGGGCCTACGCCAAATATAACAAAATAATTGAGAATTCAAATATCAGCATCATACTTCGTATTCGTGTGCAACTCAGTGTATTCCCACGTTACGTATATCTGCGCTGCATTTTCGATTGCTCCATCCACATGTTTAGATATGCACGCTTTCATCTCATGAGTCAGAGTTACATTTCAACAGTCAAACGTTAGGTTAACTCATTCCGCTCCGCTGCAGCGAGTTAAAATATGAATAATTAACACGAAGATGGCTGCAGGGTGAGAGGAGTTGGTCCCTTTACTTGGCAATAGAAGCCAAGAAGGGGGATTTTTGACAGCGTGGCAATACATAGCGAGACTAAGACAAGACAGAAGTCTGTGAGCGCTGTAAGTTAAAAGGGGGAACCACAAGGAGCCAGGAACCACAAGTCGGGACGTCACAGTCAGGAGAGGGGCAAACAAGCTTATTCCCACCAAACAATCCAGCATAGCCACATACCGACCAGGCGTACTTTTCCCGCTAGGAGGTTTTGTGGGTGCAGTTTGGAGAGAGGATCCACCCAGGATCCGCCACTCACAACAGGACTGTTACAGGGGCTCAGAAAGTCCTCCAGCAGAGGTGGTACTTTTCTGAGCCGCTCGTAGCTCATCGACGCTCTGTCGGTAAGCCTCTCGGACTTCCCTGCGGTGTGTACGCGACGACAAGGGGAGCTAACGCGTGGGCGTAGCCACAAAAAAAAGCCTGGGACTGAAAAAGTCCTGGTTGGTACCCGGCTTATGACAGCTTTCTTGGTCCCCTCTGCCTCCCACCAGGCAGGAGGCTATAGCCACGAAGCTGCTGGAATTAATATGCAAAAGATACGTGTCCATTGAATACAGGGGACGTCGTTAAGAGTATTTTAAGACAAAAGACATAAACCAAACCTTGAGGGATCAAAAGCTTTCATACAACAATAACACCAGCAACAATCATAAAAAGTAGTAATTGATGAAAAGATGGAGAACTTGATGCAACTTTATGGAAGTTTTGCTATAAATCATTGGCATGATTGTGTTTTTCACCCATCTAATTCCTAGGGGATGGAATGGGTGTTTTCCGTTGTATAAAACTGTTCAGGAATCCCATCCTTGTCTAATATAAATGGTAGAGCACTCACCACATTGTGTGAGTGTGAACTAAGACCTATTAATTCAATGGATTTGACTTCCCTCTTGTGGCCGTTAACATAAACAGCATGCTCACTCACTGTTATTGGATAAAGCCTACATATTACACTTTTTGTTGTACGTTATACAATTCAAATACACATCCCTCTGCAATATCATTCAAATTTAGTTGAAAGAAATTCTGACAGTCTAAGTGTTGACTAGCGAGTAAATAGGTTACTCATGTGCTTGAGATTTGATTGAAAGTGGACATACACTTTAGTTAACAGATAAAAGTAGCTGGTTAAAGCAGGCACCTCAATAGAAAACGCAGGAGGATTCTGCTTCAAACTCAAGTTATCGCCTTTGGCTCAGCAGAAGATTTGAATTAGTGGACCTCTTTATAGGAGGTTCTATCTGTTGCACAACGTCATAAATAACATGGCAACTAGCCTGACGCGTGCTGCAGAAAACCACCCTCTGCCTCAGTGACTACACAGGCACTCGGTCAAATAAAGGCCCTGCCCCACTGACTGCTTCAGCATATCTAGAAAGAGTAGGGGGCGGGTTAGGATATACAGTCCGACGTCACTTTAGAGGCCGATACAGGGTATGTTACGGGTTGGGCATCTCCATGTATCGTACCATTTAGTCATTTATCAGATGCGTTTATATCCAAAGCAACTTCAGGATTTTTTATTTTTTTTTGCTACATTAATGGAGAAGGCATCTCTGTCCTCCTTCACTGTTTATGTAAATTCTTGCTGTAACTTGTTTTCCTCTCCACTCTGTTATGTCCCTATCACTCTACTTTATCAATGTATTGATGTTATTATCCAGAAGTGTCCCGAGACCATTTTGATGCTGAGACTGCACTTTAAATAATACATTGATTGATAAATTGATCTTGCTCACTTCCAGGGTTAACACAGGCATTGAGGTTTGTATCCTGTGCATATCAACCACCCTAACCCACCCTTGTTTATATCGTGTTAAAAGGGTTTAAAAATATAAGATCTGGCCCTTGCTGTTAATATCCAGAAGAGCTAATCAAGAATTTGTAAACTGAGTGATGCATCAGTTCATGTGTTAAGCTGTATGACAAAATGTCATAGATTCTAATAAAAACCAAGAGAAACATCGACAAGACGAGAAATGATTCAGCCCGATAAGTCTTCCCATGGACTTTGGGAAGCCTTCCCCAAGTCTTCTGACTCTCAGATTCTCATTGTATCCTAACATTCCTCTCCTGCCCACATCACACAGGAGCGGGCATGTTTCCAGAGAGCCAGAAACCCTGTCTGCTCTTTGGGCTGACTGCCCCTGACTGGTGGCCCCTGCTGCCTGGGCCGGACCGCCGCGGGCCAGAGCCTTCTCAGACAGACAGAGTGCTGCTCCACCCAAGTCAAGCAGGACAACACTTCCACACAAGACCTGCCCTGACAGTTTAGAAAACTGTATTCAGTGCCCATTGCATTGCCGGGTCTTACAAAAGCTCCTATGATACTAAAACAGTAGCATCATGTTGCATGGGTTGAAACACCACCCTACTTCTTCCTAGAACACCTGCCTAGAAGCCAGAAACATTTAAATCGCATAGTGTTTGAATTCCAGCTGAAACAGTGGGTTCACATACACGTTGACAGACCTTTGGACGAGCCAAGTACTTATTTTGTTTATCGGCTGTCTTGAAGCAGGGTGTTTTTATATTTGTTTTAGATATTTGATATCGAAATGTATTTATTCGGTTTACTGGCTGCAGTACTGGAGTACTGGAGTGATGTATACTTTCATTTCCATGTACATGTGTTTATTTGCTGCACTATTGGAGATTTGAGACATATATATATTTTTATGTTCATTATTCCTTTTATTTCTCCTTTCATTTGTATTTAGGCTGCTCGATTATGGTGAACATCGTAGTCACGATTATTTTGGTCAATATTGAAATCACGATTATTTTTGAGTTTGAAAACATGAAGTGATATTCAGCATTTCTCTCCGAAAAACACTTTGTAACTGAGAACTTTGAAATTCCACCAAAAAAAAAGACAAAATGATGGAGATATGAAATCCTCCACAGCCCCAGCTATATTACGTCATCTTTATACCAAAACAAAGCTGAAAAACACATTAGATTGTTGTGCAAGTAGGGCTGTGTGATATGGGAAAAAAAATAATATCCAGATACATTTTCTCCATCAATATTTCTAAATCTCCTTTAAAAAAGGACCCCATGAAATCACACCGTCACTGAGAGTGAGAATGTGTGCGTGTGGTCAACCTCATAAAGCTACGAAAACATGACCTCAACACAGAGACAAACGCTCCTCAAATCAGCCTACGCACATTTGTTTGGGGAGTGAATTTGCTCCAAAATCGATTTCAGACTGCCTGCTGCTGTGGACTTACAGACAGGTTGTAAAATTAGCAGCGGCTTCAAGGTGGGAACGGTCATGCGGTTCCTCTCGTCAGTCCTCACTTGTTCATTATGGAAAATATCAGCTCACCAGGAGCATTAGTGCCAGGCAGACGCATGGCAAACTGAAAAATTAACATTTCTGTACGGGAATCTCCCTGCTTCTGAAATGCGGACATCTCCGCCCAGCTCTCCTCCGCTGGTTTACATCAGCATTCCACTGAGAGACCATCCCGTCTGCGTATGCCCTCACACATTGTTGAAATCATATGCTGGATACTTAAATCTTTATATGTTGTTAGTTAATGAGGGCTATAATAAGACCACGCTGGCTATTCGGCTTTCAAGTCTATGTCATATCCGGGTCCAACCAATTTGTAAGTAAAAATGGCAAATTTTTACACATAGATCATTCTGGTTAATATTATTAATATAGAATAATGACACACACACACACACACACACACACATAGAAATATTGGAATGTTTAAAAACACGAAACCAAGGCAAGTCTGGGCTGCCGCTTGAAAAAACCCAGGTGACCATAAAATACTCAATACTTACATAAAATGATATAATCATTTTATGTAACTCAGCTATTTCGGAGATGTGTCGAGTATATTCGATATATCGCACAGCCCTATGTGCAAGTGACAGACATAATAGCCGCATACCCACCAGGACTTTTTCAGTCCC
>OMLJ01090336.1:0-10183 GCA_900302595.1 Gadiculus argenteus
ACGCCCCTGACAACCACTGTACTCAACATGTCCCTCCTGTCTCTCACAGTGCCGTTGATAGCAGTGAATTCGGTCTGCATTGTCCTACTGCTGCTGTTCGGATGAAGGATGGCTCCCTTCTTCTCCAGGATTGACACTTTGTGACATCAGGAACCCGTCTCCACATTACAAACAGACCCACTCGTCGTTGCCAGAACCCGCGATCAGCAGCATGTCCCGACAGCACAGCCACGACATGGAGCACCGCCCGACTCGTGGTTTAATGCAGCGCAACGCTTATATTTGCCAATTTGGTGTTCAATTTCGCTTCTGTTGTTGATGGCCATGGACTACTGTCAAACAATACAAATGACTCCAATTGGTTGTGGTTTTGTAGCTTGTTTGTTTGATCAATGCAATGTTTTTACGATTAAACTTTTTGAAATTGACATGCGCTTTGTGGTGTTCGCTTACCGCGCTCCGTACTTCCTGTAAAGTGTTTTGTGATATGACGACCTTACTGAGGTTTTGAATTCTGAACGTATACAAGCGTCCCCAGGTGTCGGCATATCGGGGTCATAAGTCACGGAGATGGATAAATATAGTATTAAGTCGTGGTATGTACGGTAGACTACGTCACCATGGCTCATATGTGGCTGCGATCGGACATTGATTTTTAAACTCAATCACTTCAGCATCACGATGGGAAATGCACAGAGTTTCGTGGTCGCCTCTTTCTCTTTGAGTGCAATGTATGCATTTTATGCTCATGTGTATTGCTCTCATAAAGCCCTGAATTCCACCGTTGTAAACTACGACGACCGGCTGCCAGGACTCGGATACCTTTTTGCACGATATTTGCTCAGAGCTCTTTTAGTGACTCGGGGGTCCATAATAAACAAGGAGCAAACCGACGTCTCATACACGCTTATTAACTGCAGGTAAGCCAATAATCCCCATGGACTACAACTCACTGAATCTTGCTGAAACGAGATGCAGAATATAACAGCAGTTTTCTTCCAAGGCTTGAAAAACAACTGTTGAGGAGGTTCTATGCTGCAGCAGGTTATGGTTGGGACTACCCAGTAGGCATGGGCAAAACGGTTCTTCTCCGGGAACCAGTTCTTTCAGTTCCCTTCACTATAACAAATCGTTCGTTTGATTCGTTCTATATTCGTTCTATTCGTTCTCGCGTCTATACGTTGACTTTGATGGAGGCGCGCCGCTCCGCCGCTTTCGGTGTGAACGCGGCATTAGGTCTAGGGGAGACGAAGCTCTGTTCGTTTGTGTCTTTTATTTACGTGACCATATTTTTGTTATGTTAAAAATATGTAAAAATAAATAAATAAATAGGAATAGAAGAATCAGTTCTCTTGTTTTGGAACTCGGTTCTCTTCGGTCACCTTCGTGACCGAATCGTTCGCGAATCGCCCATGCGCACAACTCACTGAATCTTGCTGAACCGAGATGCAGAATATAACAGCAGTTTTTCTTCCAAGGCTTGAAAAACAACTGTTGAGGAGGTTCTGTGCTGCAGCGGGTTATGGTTGGGACTACCCGGACAGCGAGTACAGAGACGTCCCTCTGTGCTTCCCAGAGGTGCTCTGTCTCAGGCTGATGTTGATGGTGCTGACCTCATCCCACTTCGCCTTGAACCCAGCAGGTGCAGAAGCCGGTCGGAATTGCATTTATGTGTTTCATGTGTCTGCCAGTGGTTGAGTTATTGGGTTTATAGGCAAGATTTGTTGGGTTTATTTGTTCTAACCCCAATGGCTGCTGTCTAGCGTGGTGAAGTTTGTTTTATATTGGACGTTGGATATTCGACACATTCGAAAAATCTATTTAGCACTGGCTTCGATGGACGCATTTGTGTCAAACCAACTTTGATGTGTTAATACAAGGCCTGCCTATATAACACATCTTCTTATGTAAAAAATAATATATTTTGATTTTATACAATTTTTATGTTGATAAATGCTTTAAATCTATTATGCTGCTTGACTTACCCATGTCAAAACACATCTGGTGAACTCAACTGACCCACAACATAACACAAAGCTTATTTTTTCCAAAACCCCACCTTTTGATTTTATACAATTTTGTTATGTTAAAAAAGCTATAAATCTATTATATGGCTTGGCCTTTTCACCCTCCCATGTCAAAAGACATCTAATGAACCCAGCTAACTGCCTCACACATAACACAAAACTTTTTTTTTCAAAGAACCCACATTTTGATTTTATAAAAAAAATATGTAATGTTAAAAAACGCTATAAATCTATGAAAAGATTTGTATTACAAAATTGTATAAAATTAAAAGGTGGGTTTAAAAAAAAAAGAAAAAAAGCTTTGTTATGTGTGGGGCAGTGAGCTGGCTTCATCAGATGTCTTTTGACATGGGTAGGTGAAAAAGCCAAGCCACATAATAGATTTAGATTTTTTTTAGATTTTTTTAAATTTTTGTTGTATAAAATCAAGAGGTGGGTTATTGGGAAAAAAAAAAAAAAAAAGCTTTGTGTTATGTATCCCTCACTCTCCACCTCAAGCTGGTGTGTGCTGGGTTCATCAGATGTGGTTTGATCTGGGTAGGTGAAAAGGCCAAGCCGCATAATAGATTTAAAGCATTTTATTTTACATTAAAAATATATATAAAATCAAACAGTGGTTTTTTTTAGAAATTAAACTTTGTTATGTGTTGGACCGTTAGCTGAGTTCACCAGTGTAGGTCAAAAGGTCAAGCCGCATAATAGATTTATAGCATTTAACAATTTTATAACATCAAGGGGTGTTTTTTTTTTTGTTTTTTTTTTACAAAAGAAGCTTTGTGTTATATAGACAGGCCTTGTATTAACACATCAAAGTTGGTTTGGCACAAATTTGTCCATCGAAGCCAGGGCTAAATAGATTTTTCGAATGTGTCAATATAAAACTAACTTTACCTCTCTACCTGTAGGCATCCCTGAGCAAGATGCCCTACCTTTTTATTAGTGACAAATATATAAATCACTAAGTTGGTATGAATGAAAGCCTCTTCCAAATCACTAAATAGTTCTCCCTTTTTTTCCTGGACCTAGGTCTGGTGCGTGTGCGGCAGACCCTGAGAACTCTGCAGCCCATCGATGAGCTGAGTAAGGGCCGGTTCACACTGCACGCCCACGTCCTGGAGTACCGGACCGTCAGCAGCGGAGCAGAGGTGGATGTCTTGATGTCAGCCACGTCCCGCTGTGGTCAGCTGGTGTGGGAGAGCACCCTGACCCTGCGCTCCAGGGAAAGGTTTTACAAGACGCCCCAGAGTCAGCCAACGGATCATAACAAAGGTAAGAATGGGGCTACAACAGAAAAACAATACATTCTCCGCTTCAATCAATAACAATGGTGATTTAGTATTAGTTTAAGTATTGGTTTTAGTTTTCCTTTAGTTTTGCCTTTGGACACGCACGCACGCACGCACGCAGGGAAGTGTAGGAGAAGGGGGTTTAACATCAACAGCAAATCTCAGTAACGCAGTTATACTTCCATGCTTTTGTTCCTTCTCTTTTGCCAGATTGGCCTGACGGACCCCCTTTGAAGAGAGTAGCAATGAGGGTCCCATGGAGTACTGGGCTCTGCTTCGCTTGGTCCTTCTCTGACTACTGCCCTAGTCCACTCCTGGGCCTCCCAGCAAGGCTTCTTGGCTGCAGGGGCAGAAGCTCCCCCAGCCTGTGGATGCTGTCTGTCTGCCTGGCGGAGATGGAGAAGCACAGAGGTACGGCCATGTGGGCAGTGTCACATTGGAATGATTCATGAAGAACATTCGATGCACATACTGACTTACTGATAGAGTGGCATGATTAGGATAAGTCAGGAAAATACATTATTAGTACAATTCAATGTGTTTCTTGTGACTTACTGTATCAGTGTTCAATATTGGGTTTAACAACGTCCCAGTATTCTCCTTTTTCTACTTATAAGTTATCTATGAATATGCCTATGCATAATTTGTTTCTTAAAATACCTTCCTTAAAATGCCATATGCTATTGGTTATGACCTTCTTAATGCTGTACTGGTGAGGAACATATTTCATGATCTAATTCTTTTTTTTTTTTTTTGACAGGGGTGGATGCTATCAGACCTCCCATCAACCTAACTGTTAGATTCCTGGAGCCTCTCTTGGTCCCAGGCCAGGTGATCATCACGTTCTGGGAAACAGTGACCGAAGACGGGGGGAGAGGCCTCTGTTTTCAAATGGAGCAACATGCCAACTCGGTGACTTATGTGGATGGATCAATCTGTAGGACTTGAATCAAATTGGTGGGTATTCATCTCGCTTCAACTGAAGCGTAGCCAAAAGTTACATTTATGGCTTTAAACTCTATTCGACTTTTACGATTTCCCTTTTCTAACACTAAGTGGTTGTACATTACATAATATTAATTAGTAATATCCAACTAGTGGGCTATCACCAATGCTGCATTCTGATTGGCTGAGCTAGTAGGCTATAAGTCATAGGCTATAAGTCATAGCCTACTAGTAGCGAAATCACGGGTTTGTAAACAAAAACATTAATGGCTGCTTCGCGTTTTGATGACGTTTCTGGCTTTTTGAGTCTTGAGTTTTTAAGCTTGTTATTAGATAAATCAGTTGTATTTACTGCCCTACTAGTTGTATTTTACTAAAACAATTATCCCTCTCGTCGTCAAGGGCTATGACTCCATAGCCCTTCGACCTCGAGGGATAATTGTTAAATAGCGTTACCTTTTCTATTGTTGACAATAACTTGACCAATAAAAATGACTGATCACCAACCTGACTCCATTTTGACTGAGCTGCAGTCTGCAGGGATGTCTCTGCTTCTATTATTTCTTGTCATTTCCAAGCAGCACAGATTTAGCATTGCTTAAGCACACCTACATTTGTTAAAAATCATAGCTTATAACAAAAAAGCCACACTTTATGATATTTTTTAACTTGAAATGTTAACTCAAGAGTTTTCATTCAGTTCATGATGTAATTGGTAAACTAATTTCACACCAACTTCTGAGTGATGTGATAACCTTTTGATCACCGCTTTAATGTTAAACCCGTTCTTTTTACATTTTCCCATTAGCAATCTCTAGTGGCTTCAGTTGTAGCTACAGTTATTGCTGTTTTATTTTAAGAAGGTTAAAATTTTCATCAGTATTTTAACATTAATTTCGTCTGTAGAAAAGACGGCAAGAAAATCTATTTTTGAACAAAAGTAGTGGGTGCAGTCCAAAAACTGAAAAAGTGCAGAATTAAAAAAAAAAAAATAATTTCTAACATGTTGGTTGATACTAATATTGTCGAATGCAACATAAGTCATAGTTACAGTTTACAAAAGTGAGATTACTAGCAATGATGTCACATGGAGATGCCATGCATTTCCATGTGGCTAGTGTTGAGTATTATGTATTGACATACTGTCGGAGTTGGGGAGAATCATGTCAAACTTTGGACCCCTTTCAGTACCATATTAACTGTAAAATAAACACAAATCTCAAATCAAGAAATGGCAAATGTATCATAAATATATGTTCATGCTCAGTCAACATGAAAAAACCCCACAAAATTAAATACAATTTAATTTAAAGAATCAAACATCATTGCTTCCAACATTTGTCAGTATATATGATACAATCATACAATTTTTACATTCTTTCTCCTAAAAGATTGCAGGTTTCTGCTGTGCATCATTGTGCATAGTTGCAGTGAAACAATTTAGGCACTTGTCACTCACCAAACTCTTACCAATTGAATGGCGGTAATTACTTAATCAACACTTAATCCCACCAACACACTGCCACAAGTCTCTGCTTTGATGTCAGAACCGGCTTTTTCTAACATGTATTGTGTTGCTGACTCACCACCCTCCCAAGACCCTGTGATGGTATACATATTTGTTAGTAACTTAACCTCCTGTCTGGCTTCTCCTTCAGAGCAGTCATCTGCCAGCTGCTGACTCAGGTATCCAAGTTGCTGAAGTTGTCCCCCATGGGCACCAGTACTATCCTACACACTATCTGTCTACAGTCATTAAACACTGATGTATACCAGAAGATAGCCAGGTGTGGTGGTTCACAGTAAGGTTCATGTTCAGTTCAAAGCAGCTGGAGGAGCTCTGCAACAGCTCCTAAAACCCCAGGTTGACCACCATACTACATCACTACCACAGACGGTCTAAACTGGCTCCTCCTTTCCCTGGGTAAGGGTGATGGTGGATAGAAATAAAATAATAATAAAATCAATAAAAAATAGATTTAATTGCTCAAATAAAAAAAATTAAAAAAGTGTATTCTACAAGTGCTTTATGACTGTAGTAGGCTGTTTCAACCCGCTGTCCCATAAAACAAGTAATCAGGGTTAGGTTTATAGCTACCAATCATGAAAATCTGAAGTTCCTGATTACCTTTCTCTGCCCAACTCTGAGCCCCTGTCTTTTCTTGTCAGTTTGTGGAATTTCCTCTAAATCTTGCCTACTGCTTCTCTAGTTTTTCCCTTTTCCCTTTTTTTTTGCGCCTGAAGGACCCTGAGCAGGAGGTCTGCTTTAGGTTTAGTTATAAAACCAAACAAGGAATTACATCTGTTTCAACAGGAAATAAACTGTAAAGAAGTACAAATGGCTATCTATCACATTCATGCATTGTTGACCTGCATGGTTTTCCTAATTTAATGAATGCCTGCAAGGGGAAATTTGCACACTTTGCAAAGAAAGGAATATAAAAAGTACATTAAACATTACAATGTAATATGTGATCCTGTTTTAAAGTAAAGCATTTGGTCAAATGCATGGAATATTTGTGTACAAAGGAAATATTGTGATAATACGTAGAGAGGAATTAAAGGTCAGGTCCTTCAACAGGACAAACTGGAGCTTAGCTGGGTCCTTCATGAGGCTGAAAGAGGCCTTTCCTGGTGTGTGCCTGTGCCTCATGAAGGACCCCCAGAACACCCTACTGGCCTGCTCCCTGATCACCACAGAGGTCCTTGATTACCTGAAGACCTCTGTGAGTTTTTCCCGATGACGTCAATGAAGCAGAGGAGTGTCTTCACAGGGAAACAGCTCCTGTCCCCCCCCCACTATATCATGGTGCAACAACCCTTCACAAAGGCCATGACGTGGTGTCCTGTGTCTGCTTACTGGTTGTCTTGACACATTCAGAAGCGTTTTGTCGACACCAGAACGCTCTGCTGGCCCCCTCCGTTATCACCACAGAGGTCCTTGAAGGCCCAAAGACCTCGCTGAGCTTTCCTGATGATGTCAAGGGAGCAGACGAGTGTCTCCATGGGGAAAGCACAACTTTGCTCACCTCCCCTAAGGTCAGTCATCTTAGTAACTAGTAACAGCCACATCACACAGGCACACAAGTTCAGTGTCCTTTACAGTCAGAAAGGTTTCTGTGATGACCTACAAACAAAGTTCTGCAGACTGGAGGTGATGAAGAGAAGGTGGTCTTGGCTTCGTTGACTCTTCACCTGCATGAGGAACAGAACATGAAACGTGGATGCCTAAGCTGAACATTTACATATAGGTATCTGAGATGTCTAAAATTGACACATAACCTGATTTATTAACATGGATTCCTCCTAACATGGACATAGATCCTGAACATCTAACGTGTACATGAACGATGGACACCTAACCTGAACGCCTTAAATGGAAGTCTAATATGGACACCCAACCTGAACATCCAAAATGGACACACCAACAAATTTGAGACACCAGCTCATTGTAGTGGAGTCACACTCTCGCATATGTTCTGGTCTTCCCCAAACCTTGAACGTTGCTGAATAACAGCAATGCTGCAATAATACCGCAATGACTGTTAGTGGCCATTTTCGGGACGCAAGTCGAGCCCCTGCCTTGCAATTTCCAGTTGACACCTAAGGGTTTATTGGCTTACCAGTTCTTCCTCCAGACTGTATTTCTACACAATGTCACCGGCTTTCAGCATGCCCCAGATCAGTGTACTCCTCCTTAACACCATGAACATACAAGTTGAATTGTACATATTTTTCTTTTCCAGTATGTGTTGTTTCCTGTATAATACAGGAGAAATACAGGAAGACGGTGATCTGTAAACCAGGCAGTTTTTAAAAAGATTACGTTTGACTGAATGGACTCTCTCAGCAGGACAGAGCAAGAGCCAGCCCTGGCCTGCTGTCGCTGCTGGGTCTCTGATCAGGGAGCTGTTGCTGGGTCCATCAAGGCACAAGTAGTTCTCTTCCTGCAGTGCCACAGGCTGTCGTCACTGTAGGACCCCTGCAGCCTCCGCTGGGTTCATGCTCATCAAATCATACGTAGTAATCATTTTGTAATTTCCTTCAAGGGAACTGCAGCTCCCTAACCCTGGAGGTAGCTTCTTTCTAACATTGATTGTTTAATTAACTTCTCTTCATATTATAATATGCATGCATTTTTAGAAGCCAGAACACAAGGCCAACCCTTCATTCAAAAAGGTTTATTACAGAATCAGTACAGTGATAGAAGTGGTTGAACCTGGTAAGTCCGTACCTTAAGATGCTAGCAAAAATAATTACAAAATTGTCTCGAATCCATCCATCCATTAGTCCCATTAGAAAAAAAATCCATAAAATTAGAACCATAATATTTATATATATATATATATATACATATATGTATATACACATCTCTATACATTTCTTTATACGAAAAAAGGTATAAATCCAGTTTGTACACGTAATCTCTTTAGTAAGTTGTACAGCGTCTTGGAGAATACAGTTAAGCAAGATCTCTCAAATGATCAGCAGCAAGTTTACCTACCACAACTTAAATAAGTCCTTTATAAAAACCAAACACCCTGTTGTTCATGAAAAGAAAATGCATTAGTTTACCAAAGTATATACATAAACTTAACTTTAGTGGCAAAATCTGCTTCGATCTAAAGGCTCCTAAGAACAGTGAATATCAAGTAAAAAATGTGTTGATTTTAGAAAACAAACTAAATCAACAATGAGGCTCAATCGTAAAATCTAACTGTTGGTCATTATATTACACATCCAGGTGAAAAAACAATCCACCAATGAAACTTTGATTCCATGACTATATTTTTCAACCAATGAAACATAAGTTACTTTGGTTCACCAATCGTCTCGTCGGTAAACAAAATTCCTTTATAAGCCCTGCCTTCAGCTCTTCATCTGACCTGCCAATCAACCTGATATTTCTAATGCATATCATGGTTTCTCTGCTGGGCGAGAACTCACCTGCATTCCTCTCATAGCAGACACTCGTTTGATTCTTCGTTTGTATTTAGACAGAAACGGTCAAGTGTCTGAACATGATTGAGACATGAAACACAAGCCAAATAAAGTTATGTTTGGCTCAGGACTGTAGGCAGGAGGGCGGTTCATGGTATTGTCAAGGTAGCAGTCAGGGTGTATAGTAAGATCGTAATCAGGTTCTAGTCAGGATGCAGACAGGATTATGGGAAGGTCGCTGGAATGTTGCTGTTAGGTTGAAGTATGATCGTTGGAATGATTCCGTAAGGTTTGAGTAAAGTCGTAATAAGGTTGAAGTAAAGTTGTAGACAGGTGGCTAAAATGGTGCTGTAAGGTTGTACTAACGTTGCTGAAAGGTTGCAGTAAGTCCGCTCTGAGAATGCACCAAGGTTTCTGTAACTTTTAAGTTAGGTTCCTGTGAGATTGTAGTAAGGTTGTAGTAGCGTTGCAGATAGGTTGTTGTATTGGGGCTATAAAATTGTAGTACGGTTGTAGTCAGGGGGCAGTCCATTTGGGAGGCTGGCTACGGCTACATCAGCTGATCCAGTTTGTTCTCAGTCTTCCTCATTGTCCACCGACAAGACAGAAGTCCACCATTGTTCATTAACAAAACAGAGCTCCACTGTGATTGGTCCTCATCCATTAGGGGCCGTCGTCAACAGTCATCGTGGAGCTCTGGGGCGAGGCTGCGGGGTCCACGGTCTGATCTGTTCCCAGGGCCATGGTCTGATCTGTTCCCAGGGCCATGGTCTGATCTGTTCCCAGGGCCATGGTCTGATCTGTTCCCAGGGCCATGGTCTGATCTGCGCCCAGGGCCATGGTCTGATCCGTGAATGGGGCCACGGTATTATCCTCACCTGAGGCCACGGCCTGACCAGAGCCTGGGGCCACGGTTTGACCAGAGCCTGGGGCCACGGTTTGACCAGAGCCTGGGGCCACGGTTTGACCAGAGCCTGGAGCTGG
>OMLJ01090354.1:0-16869 GCA_900302595.1 Gadiculus argenteus
CCTTAGATTAGACCTTCTGATCCCAGAGTGATTCCGCTTAGATTAGACCTACGGAATCCAGACTGATTCCCCTTAGAGTAGACCTACTGAACCCAGACTGATTCCCCTTAGATTAGACCTTCTGAACCCAGAGTGATTCCCCTTAGATTAGACCTACTGAACCCATAGGGATTCTCCTTAGATTATACCTTCTGAACCCAGTGATTCCACTTAGATTAGACCTTCTGAACCCAGAGTGATTCCCCTTAGATTAGACCTTCTGAACCCAGAGTGATTCCGCTTAGATTAGACCTACGGAATCCAGACTGATTCCCCTTAGAGTAGACCTACTGAACCCAGAGGGATTCTCCTTAGATTAGACCTACTGAACCCAGAGTGATTCCCCTTAGATAAGACCAACTGAACCCAGAGTGACTTGGAGTTCTACTACGGATGACTAAATGCAACCCTTCATATAATTACGCCTGGTGAATTGTGTGGTCAGTGTGCGGAACATTGTGTCAATGTTTTATTAATAGTGTAAATTAGAAGTACTAATGTATTTCAGAAGTGATCTTGCACAGGCCTTGGCAGCTGCTGTATCCATGGCCCTCTCGCTCCCTCTCCCCTATTGTCTTGAAACTAATCTTTCTTTAATGCTGCAATCTAACCCTAAATGCTGCACCCTAACCCTTAATGCTGCACCCTAACTCAAATCCTTAATACTGCTGCACCCTAACCTCCCCCACCCTCCACCCCTCCACCCCCTTCGTCTCTGCCTGATGTCACAAAACGGATGGAGCATTGTGTTTTGTTCGAACTGTGGTTTGCTTGATACGTTTGTTCTGCTTTCACCATGCTGCTGATTTCTGATTATTCAGACAATGAACACATTACAATACCCCCCCCCTCCCCTCTCTCTAACCTGCCACCATTGGCTGATGTATGCTTTAGGTATTCATCACTTACAGTAATGGTGGGAACTTACCATCCTTGCTTGTCTTTTCCGTAGCGATGCATAGCAGGTGATGCATGGCATTAAACTAGACTTGTTCCATGGAGAGCTAGATAATGGAACTATCTGCTCACACCCTCAGGGGCCTTTTCTCCTCTCTTCACCTCCTGCTGTTTGTGTCTTTCCTCTACTTCTGTCTCTGTGGACAAAGATCCTTGTCGTGTATCATCATTAGCATATCCACTTTCAATCACCCCACCACCACCTTGCCCTCTTTCTACTTCTCTCCATTCACTCAGTCATTGTGACCCATTATTAAGGCCCATCACAACTCATCCATGACCCCTGACCCCTCCCCTCCCCTGTGGCACAAAACTGATTGAGGATGACTGGTTCTTTCCTGGCTGCTCCGATCCAGTGCTGGTCAGCCGACAGCAGGAGCTGGAGGAGGAGCTGACCCGGGCCCACGGGCAAGGCACTCACAGGGCCCGGCGGACAGGCGGCCCGGCCCCACGCAGCCTGCAGGTAGGTGGCACTCCAGCTCCAAGGGGCTTGAACCAAGGGGAGCAAGTCACTTGGAGCCTGCTCTAAGGGGCTTGCACCAAGTAATGGAGCATGCTCGAAGGGCTTGAACCAAGTAATGGAGCCTGCTCTAAGGGGCTTGAACCAAGTAATGGAGCCTGCTCTAAGGGGCTTGAACCAAGGGGCGCAAGTCACTTGGAGCCTGCTCTAAGGGGCTTGCACCAAGTAATGGAGCATGCTCGAAGGGCTTGAACCAACTAATGGAGCCTGATCTAAGGGCTTGAACCCATTGATGGGGCCTGCTCTGAGGGGCTTGAACACAGTGATGAAGCCTGCTAGCGTAATCAGTAATGGAGCCTGCTCTAAGGGGCATGAACCCAGAGACGGGGCCTGCTCTAAGGGGCTTGAACCTAGAGATGGTGCCTGCTCCAAGGGGCTTGAATCCAGTAATGGGGCCCGCTAGCGTAATCAGTAATGGAGCCTGCTCTAAGGGGCTTGAATCCAGTGATGGGGCCTGCTAGCGTAATCAGTAATGGAGCCCTAATAGGAGAACCTCTTTGTGTCTCTTGTATTGTTGTCAGTCTGTAGAGTTCTAATGAACATGATTGTCCAGTGGGAGTGTCTTGTTCCCATCCTCTTTGAGCTGAACCCCGGCTGATCCCCTCACAGGAGGACTTTGAGTTTGACGGACAGGCGCCCTTCCAGGAGCCGGGCGTGGCCCCCGAGAGCACGGAGGCCATGGAGGGGGAGAATATGGGAGGTTGGTGGCCCGAGTACAGTTCCCCCGACCCAGGTGTGAGAGCCACTGGACAGTTTACACCAGCATGCACACGGTCATCCACGCACTATTTTGGAACCCTATTATTTTTCTGTTTGGTTGACTTTAACCCTTCAAGATGGTGGGGTCACACCGGTATCGTCGTCGTGCGTGTGGGATTGTGCTCCATTGGTTTCTGTTTGGTGACATAACCCATTGTATTTCTGTTGGAATGGAATCTTCAGGTTACTTCAGAACTGGTTATCTCAGCTTTGTTGTGGTTGCGTTGATCTTATTGGGATTTATCTGGACTACTAACTGTTAAAAGTGGTTCTGAGATTAACAGAGCAATCTAATCCCCCTAGTGCAATAAGAGACATTGTATGTCTCAATTATTCACCTCGGAACCATGAACCATTTCAGTTATATCTTTAATTTAACATTTAATCCCATTTGGAGTTAGTTTTGACCATGTGCATGCTGCCTGAGCTGGCTAGGATAGGGTCATCAGCCTGTGAAATGCTCTGAACTCTTAGATCAGGTAACTGTATCTGCAGAGACCCCCCCCCCCCCCTTTGTGGTAAGTGTTGTTTTTGTGTTCATTCTTTTTTTTGCATGCCCTAACATGACCTTCCCATTTCCTCTTGGTATCATATTGCTCTTCTTGAGTTGCGCTTTGGCCTCTAGGATAGGCAACCAAAAAACACTAAACACAAGCAGTAATTTACTAAACTAACGCAGAGCGCGTTCAGAACGTGCAGCTCTCTGGAGTACTACTCATCAATACAACTTCACAATTAGACACCAAACTCCTTTGGGTCCGTACCAATACACCCACCAAGGGCAAAGTAGATCAGATGAACGGTTGTTGAGAACCAAAGGACAGACACACAGATGTTCACCTTGTTCAGTTAGATGATGATAGTAGTTTACCTTTTGATGCTTTTTGGTTGCTTTGCCTTCCAGGCTTGGGATTGCATTGGAGGTTCTTCAGGACTTTAACTCACTGGAAATCTTTCTTAAGACCTGTTTCATCCTTTCACCTTGACCATTCCCCTGTTGCATCACCATCACATTAATATTATGAGTCCTTTAACTGCCTGCATCTGTGCCGTCCGGTTTGTTGCTGCTCCTCTAACCACTGTGCTTCACTCTGGGCTCTAGGAGGGCTGCGGTCGGTCGTTGCAGAGTTGGAGCTGGAGAGGAACCAGCTCCAGGAGCAGATCCTGGACCTGGAGGAGCACTGCCAGGACCTGGAGGACCGCCTGCAGCTCCAGGCCCGCATCGAGACACTGCAGGTAGACAGGTCTTTGAAAGGCTCTGGTAGACAGGTCTTTGAGAGGCTTGGGTAGACGCTCCAGGAGTCTCCTTATTTATTCACCCGTTGAATTTACCGTCTGTCTTAAGGTTGACCTTAGGGATGACCTTGTTTGGTCTCATTGTTAAACCTATGGCTGTCGATCACATTGTGTTTCTTTCAAGGTCTTCATGGTGTGAGTTTGCATGTGCCCCCTTGAGGTTTAGGACTTTTAACAAACCCTTCTAACACAGGTGACGTTTGATGTAGATGAAGATGTACTGCGATGTGGGCTCCCTCAGGTGTGTGTGTGTCTTTGTGTGTCTGTGTGCGCTGGAGAGCACCTCTGGCGGTGAAGGCTAATGGTTTGGTGTGCTTTTTTTTGTGCTTATTAACCACAATTATACTTTTCTAATGAAACCATAGCTATACCATCAATTCTAACCTACAGTGGGACCAAGAATTGTTTATTTGTGTCTTTGTGTGCGTCTATGGTTGCTTGATTAAACCGCTCATAATGATCTTCCTTTGATTACCACTGCAGAATGAGTCAGAGAAACTGCAAGGACAGCTCACCAACCTCCGAAGTCAACAGAGCAGAGATGCAGAGAAACACCAGCTACTTGTTACCAGTCTAAATGAACAGCTAAAGGGGTAGGCTAACTATTCAGAGAGATTCCATGTCCTGATGCAGTTTTTGCAATGAATGCATCATTGTTATCCAATGGCTAAAATATGGTAATAATAATTTCTTTAGAATAGATAGAATGGACAGTGCATTAAACATTACAGTTGTATTTCTTTGAAATATAAGTTAAGATTAAATATAAGAAAAAAATGATGTAAAAAACACGAGTTCAAATATGGTTAAAACATGTGCCATTTGTTTTGTTTCTCCAAGTCTGAGTGACACTCAGGAGTGCCTGGAGAGCTCACTGATCGAGAAGGAGAACACTCTCGCCCTGACCTCCGAGAAACTGGAGCTCATCAACAGTCTGCGGGAAAGCTTAAGGGAAAAGGAGATTCACCTCAAAGAGGTGTCTGATAAACACCTTCACGCTGAGCACAATGTAAGCCCACACACGCAGCCCAGGGGGGGTGAACACCATGGGGGCTGACAGTGAGGGTAATGACTATTTGGTTGTTTTGTTCTCCCCATAGCTCATGGAAATGACTCAAAAATCCAGTGTGTTTGAGAAACAGTCTTTGCAATTAAAAGCAGAGGTTGCAGACATCTCTCAGAAGCTCAGTCTCTTTAAGGATAAGGTATGTTCCCTTTTTAAATATACATTGTTCTGTGTTGTATCCAAATAACACCTTTAACCATGCTATAGGATTGACTAAAACCTTCAAGACATAGTATAGTAATATGTATTATTTAAGACTTGTTTTTAGTTCTGGTTATTGTAACCAACACTGACCACTGTTCCTGTTCCCGCCTAAACTTAAGACTCAGAAACAAGAAGCTGCCATAGAAACCCTCCAGACGGAACTGGAGCAGACCAATGAAGAGCTGGACAAACTGAACACCAGCCACTTGGAGGAGCGGGCTCAGCTCATTCAGGACCTCCAAGGCTGCGAGAGAGAAATCGATAATCTGAAAGATATCCTGATCGACAAGGAAAAGGAGTTATCGACCCTGTCTGGTAGCATGCTGGAATATACAGATCAGATCTCAGCCCTGGAGAAGGAGGTCAGGGTGAAGGAGGAGGACCTAGCTCGCACTGAAAAGGCTCTGAGCAAGGCAGAGCGTGATGCACACATCCTCAGAGACTCTCAGAACTCGGACCAGCAAACCCTCAATGTCACCATCACGGAGTTGGTGGAGAAGCTGAAGGTCACGGAGACGGAGCTGGTCAAGGCTCAGGAGGACATAGAGCTGAAAGGGGCTGAGGTGAAGGAACTGACCAAGCAGGACGCAGAGAACAGAAAAAACATTCAGGGCCTCAAAGAGGATCTCCAGAGACAGGTTGTGAGCCATAACAGTCACGTAGCTGGATGTGAAGTCCACATCTCCTCCCTGAAGGAGCAGGTGTCCCAGTCAACCTGTACGCTACAGCAGGAGTCAGACGGAATCCTCATGCAGCTCAAAGACAAAGATTCTTGCATTGATAAACTTAAGCAGCAGCTCCTCGATAAAGATCAGGTGTTTGACCAAGAACTGAAATCCCTCAAAGAAGAGCGTGACAATCTCTCAGCAGATGTATCAAAGCACAACATTGATATGCAAAAACTGTCTGAACGGCTAGAGAAACAGTTAGAGAGACAAGAGCAATTGGAAAAGGTTACACAAGAAAAGGTTGAAACAATAACAATTTTAGGGGACCAACTTAAGTCTAACAAGGAACAAGCTGAAGTTGAGAAAAACAAATTGAACATCGAATTGCAAGCCAGAGAATCTGGAAATATAAAGTTAGGAAAAGAACTAGAAAGTAAATCAGAAAATATCTCCAAACTCAAGAACCTCCTAAAAAATAGCAAAGCTGAGAAACAGCAGCTGCAGGGCAAACTAAAGGAGTTGAGTAAGGATCTTGATTCACAAAAGAAGAATGTAGAAGAACTCAGTGAAAAACTAAAATCTGCTCTTCAGCTGAACTCAAATCTAGAGGACCAAGTGAATCACCTGACAGATGAGAAGCAGAGACTTGAAACACAACTAACGGTGACAAGCAAAAGTGTTTCTGAACTTGAGAGGGATCTTCAAATGAAAATAATTGACTTTGAAAAACAGAATTCTGAGAAGAGCGAAATGATTCAAGTCCTTCAAAGAGACAAAGAGGGGTTGAGTGTTCAAACAGAGGAATTGAACAGAGTCATTGAGCAACGTTCTCAATCCATTTCAGAAACTCTGCTGGAGAAAACCAACAAATGTAATCATCTCAAACAATTGCTTAGTGCTAAGGAGAAAGAGGTAACCCTGCTAAAAGAAAACATTAAAAGTGTATCATCTCAGGTTGAGGAGCTCCAGAATGGCATCAAAGAGAGAGAGCAGACCCTCACTGATCTCAGGGGGGTGATAACCACCCAGCAAAACCAGCACAGTGAACTGACCGAAACGCTGTCTCTTCTTCAGGAACAGCACTTATCCCTGAAGTCTGATCTTATTGAGAGAGAAGTATTTTTAACCCAAAAAGCGGAGGAGTGCACCATGTTGCAGAATTATATTGTCCAAAAGACCTCTGTTATATCAAATTACCAGGCAGAGGTTGAAGCAGTCCAAGTACAATGCTCAAACCTCCAACAGCAAATGGCAGATAAAGATGACGTGTTGAAAAATGTAACACAAGAATGTAAGAAATACAAAGAGAATCTTGTTGGGAGGGATAAAAAGCTGTCTTCGCTTACCAACAAACTCTCTGCCATTGAGGTTAATGTCACAAAGCTAGAATCTGAAAAGGCAGAGACGAAGACAAGCCTGAACAACTTGGATTCCGATAACATTGGACTGAGAAAAGAGCTTGAACGTAAACAAGTAGAAATGTCTGGTTTCCATGGTCACATCCAAGCACTTACAGAGCAAAATCACCAACTGCGTGCCGCTTGTGAAATCAGAGAAAAGGAGCTTGCTCAGCAAATACAGGTAGCATATGAACTAGAAGGAAGACTGAAGGGGGCTCTGGAGCAGAACTCCAATGTAAGCCTTGAAGTGGTCAATCTCTCAGAGGAAAGGCAACAGCTTAAAGAAGATTTGGCACAGAAGATTCAGTCATTCTCTGAATTAGCATCTGAGAGGAATTTGCTTCAAGAGAAAGTTCTAGGGCTAGAAATGCAACATTCTGAAAATCGCAAAATCATAGAAGGCCTTTTGAAAAAGAAAGACGATCTTGCATTGGCAACAGTTGAATTAAACAATGTCCTTGAGCAAAACAAACAGACCCATGCTGAAAGTTTGCTGCTTAAATCAACTGAATGTAAGAATCTCTCAGACACATTAAGGATGAAGGAAGATGAAGCTGTAGCTTTACAAGAACAGTTGGACCATTTGACAACACAAGTGAATCAACTCAACCTTTCAATGACTGAAAAGGAAACAATCTTGTCTGAGCAATGTGTTAACATGGGAGCTCAGAATGATCAAATGATGCAACTTCAGGAAACTTTGTCTCTTCTTCAGGAACAAGGTTCTGCTCTGAAGTCCGGATTGATGGAGAAAGAAACGATGTATCAGCAAAAAGCTGAGGAATGTTCTGCTTTTCAGAAAGAATTGATGCTGCAGAAAGATACTGTATCCAAGATGCAGGACGAGGCTGCGTCACTAAGAGAGGAATGTTTGGAGCTACATCGACAAATGGAAGAAAATGAACAGTGTTTGAGAAATGTATCACATGACCTTAGAAATCACAAAAATGATCTGAACATACAGAATGAATTGGTGGCATCGCTCAACAATCAACTCTGTGTCATGACTGAGGATTCAGGGAAGACAGTCATTGAAATCAATCAACTCAGATCTGCTGTTGAAACTGTTTCAACAGAAAACCAGCAACTTGTACATGAAGTGAATCAGAGGAAAACAGAGGTTGAACATTTCAGGAACAATATTCAAGCTCTGAATGAACAGAATGCAGTGTTAAATTCAGAGCATCAGAAAACTTTAGTTGAGCAGTCCAAATTACTTGAAGATGTCTCAAATCTCAAAGAGACAGTGTCTGATATGGAAAACCGGGTGTCTAACTTGACAGAAGAACTAAAAATGGTATGCTCAATTAGGGAAAGTCTTAGTTTGACTGTCCAAGAGAAAGAAGACTCTCTTAAACAGCAGCAGTATTTCCTTCAGCAGCTGCAAGCAAAGTCTGTAGAGACTGAGGGCCAGACAAGCCAGAAGTCCCTGGTCATCACCCAGCTTCAGACTCAGATTCAGAACCTTCAGCAGTGTATGGAACAAAAAGAGAGTGCATTGCAACAGAATGAGAAATACCTTTGTTTGACCAAGACAGAATTGACTAGTGAAAAGACAAAACTCCAAAATGAGATTAATTTAAATTTAGAGACCATAGAAAGAATCAAGGGTGAATTGAGTGATGCGGTGGGAAAGAACACTGAACTTGGCAGTCGGTTAGCTAATCAAGAGATTCAGATGAAAATGACAGTTGATGAAAATTGCAATTTAGGTTCACAAGTGACCCAATTTGAAGATTCCATTGTAATCCTGAGAAATCAGTTGGACACTCTAACCTCAGAGTCCTCCATGTTAAAAGCCACTCTGAAGGAAAAGGAAAACGTTACACTTGAATTTCAGAAGACTTCATTGGCAGCCAGTGAAAACTTGAACTCAAAATTGTTCACCAAAGAAACTGAATGTGCAAGCCTGAAAGAGCAGCTTTCACACATTCAAGAATCACTTGCAAAGCTAAACAACAGTCTCCAAGCACACATGTCTGAAATACAAAGTCTAAAAGAAACAATTAAAGAAAAAGAATCCCTTATTTTAGTCCAGACTAAGTCTCTTGAGGAGATGGAAACAAAAGCAGAAGAGATGACCCATATCAGGGCTCAGTGTATGCAGAGTACTGAGTTGGTATCACAGTTACAGAGTCAGGTTCAGCTGTTATCCACAGAGTCTGCACATTTCAGCAAGTCTGCAGAAGAGAAGCAAAGTGCCTTTAGCAGCCTCAAAGATAAATATGCAAAACTTGCAGAGGAGATACAAAATGCCAGAAATCAACTGACCATAAGAACTGGCGAAGTAGCAAGTCATTCAAAGGCCCTTGATGACAGTAATGCTGCTCTTCAGGCTGCAGAGGGTGCTGTAGAGATCCTGAGAAAAGAGTTATTGTCAACAAAGGAAGAACTTCAGAGAACTCTGGAGCTTAATTCTAGTTTGTCTAAACAAAATGAAGAAGCCGTCTCTAGGTACCAAACAAACACGTCATCGTTGACAACGGAGATGGAGAGTCTGAAATCCAAACATGTCCAGGTAGAAGTACAGATGCATCTGCTGACAGAAAACCTTGATCAGAGAGAAAAGGACCTTCATGCAATAAACAGCAAGTACACAGGCCAGGCCAAACAGATGACCAGCATGGTTTCTGAACTTCAGCGGCTGGAGGAGCTAAATAAAAGACTGCATGAGGAAATGGGTTCATTGAGAGAAGAACACCAGATCCATCTCGGTTCCATCAACAATGAAAAGATTAGTTTGAAGGAGGAAATTAACATGTTTGTTGCAGAGAAGGAGACGCTGGAGCAAAGGCATGTTGAACATACAAGGTCCACACAGGAGGATCTGCAGCAGCTGACCAGCAACATGAATGAAACCATGGAGAAAGCCAAATCCGAAAAGGAGAAGCTCCAAGCCGAGGTTAGTGTCAAAGCCCAAGAAATCTTTGAATTAAAATCAAACATTCATAAGATAGAGCAAATTCTACAAGATTCTGAGAAAGAGTGGCTATTAGTTCTGGATAGAGAATCAAAAGATAAAAATGATCTTTTGGAGCAGTTGAAAAGTGTTGAAAATGAAATTCATTCCAAAGATTTTAAAGTTAGTGCATTGAAAAAAGACTTAGACAATTTGCAAGCAAAGCTGTCAGATGCAGCATCGGCAATCCAAATGGGTTCTGAACAGCTTAAGGCTAAAGAGCTGGAGGCATCAGCATCAAGACTACAGCTGGAAAATATATTGGCTTCTGTCCAGGAAAAGGAGAATGAGAACAATCACTTGCAACAAGTATTGCAAGATGTGGAAAGTGAGATGGAAAAACTGAAAATAAGCAAAGCCGATGCTGACAATGATCTATCTGTTTTGTCACAAAGCATGACTGAGAGATTGGCAGCATCATCCGAAGACGAGTTATCTTTAAAGGTCAGATTGAAAGAGCTGCAAGAGTGCCATCTCTTAGAGTTAGAATTGTTAAAGGGCCAGCTAGATGGAGCTCTAGTGCAACTGCAGAAGGCACAATATAAACTTGAAGAAGGGGAGAAGAGTCATAATGATGCATACGAACAGATCAATGTCTTACAAGTAGAAGTGAACCAGCTGCAAGCACAGTGCCGCAGTGCGTGTGATGAGGAGAAGGAGGCCATTGCACATCAATCCTCTCTGCGCCATGAATTGCAAGCAAAGGCTGAACAGAGTGAGTGCATGAGCATTCAGATCAGCCAGCAGAAGGAGCTGCTGGCTGGGCTCAGCCAGCAGCTTCAGCAGCAGCTGAAGGATAAAGATCTGGCTATCGCCCAGGTGATAGAATCTGCCTCCAATGAAAGGATCAAACTTGCAGATGAAAATGGTAGTCTACAAAAACAATTGCAAAGCATGGAACAGGAGCACAGAAGCCTAATGGGAAAACAAGAGGATAAGTTACAACAGTTGGAAGAGCATATTTTACTGTCTAAAAAAGACATTGAATCCAAGATCTCAGAAAATAATGAGCTGAGTAAAGAAAATGATCATGGAAAAGCGGAAAATAGAAAACTATCTAAAGATAAAGATGCAATTAAGAAGAAGCTTCAGGCCGCTCTCCTTTTAAGAAAGGATCTAATGAAAAGGCTTGAGCAGTATGAAAAGCAAAAAGAAGAAAATGGAAACACAGAAGAGCTATCAGTTCTACAACAAAGGTTGCAAGAAATTACATCTCAAGCACAAGTTACAACAAGACAGTATGAAGAAAATATTTTGCTGCTGGAAAACAAAGTCATAGACAAACAAAATGACATTTCCCTACTAGAAAGAGAGAAAGATATTCTTCTGGAAAGTTTCCAGACAGATAAACAAACTTTAGAAACTGCATTGAAGGATAAAGAACATTGTTTTGCAGAAACATTGATTAGACTCAATGAAAATACCTCCCTCCTCACAGAACTGCAGACCAGTATTTCAGAAAAAGAGCTTGCTACTCAAGATGACATACATGAATTTCAGCAAAAAATACAATATCTTGAGTGTGAGGTGAGAAGAAGTGAAGATATTTTGAAGCAGAAGTCTGATTCCATCTTCGTTTTTGAAAATGAACTTGCACAGATGAAACAAGAAAAAGCAGTGCTGCAGAAAAAGGCCCAAGCTGCTTTATTGGCCCGTAAAGAAATAATAAAGAAATCTCAAGAGAATGAGAATAAGTTGGTTCAAGAACTATCTAAACTGAAGGATGAATTCAAGGCTCTCATTGAACAACATGCTCAGCAGACCACTGACCTAAATGATCTCCAGTTGAAGTTTGAACATCAGAGCATAGAACTGGACAACATTGGTGCCATTTCTGTGTCTCGCCTCCACAAATTAGAGATTTTGAAACAGCTTGTTGGCGAGAGAGATGCAACTTTAAAAGACCTACAAATTACCCTTGCTGAAAATAAGACGGACCAATCAATTTCAACCTTGCATACAGAGCTTGAAGCTCTAAGGTCAAACTTGGAGGCAACGTCATCTGAAGTGAGGAGTAAAAATGAGTCTCTCTTAGTCTTTGAGCAGAGTTCACAAGAATTGATTTTAAAACTTAAACTGTTTGAGAATGATTTGGAAGAAGCTCATATGAAGATCAAATGGCAAACTGAAGAGTTGGATAAATATCAGCAGGTCCTTCAAGTAGAAACATCTGGCAGTCAGCAGGAGAAACACAAATTAATAGATGACCACCAAGCCTTTGAAAGCCAGGTGGTTGTATCACAGGCTGCCACTGAGGAAACACAGCGGGGTTCAGATGCTATTACAAATGAGCACAGGATATTACTAGAAGAGAAAAAGGGTTTGCTTGAGCAAATTCACCTGTTGAAAGCCAATCTACAGACAGCAGTTGAGTCAGTCTCTCAAAAATCTTTAGAGATCCAACATATTCAAAGCACATTAGCAGAAACACAACTGAGACTTAATGAGGAAAAGGATGTCCTGGCTAAGGAGCTTGAAAAGGCACAACTGTATAGTATTGGAAAGGAAAGTAGCAAGATGCATACAGGATTGTTGCAACAAGAGAAAGAAAATGCTTTCAGCTTTGTTGATACGCTGCAGAATGAGGTTGCACTTTTGAAAATTAAACTAAGTGAGGCTGAGGAACCTAATGACCAGTTTAATCAGAACATCATCATTCAACAAGAGGGCAGTCTTCAGCAGGATATTATTTGCAAAGAGGAAGTTCAGTCTTTGGACACATTACCTGAACAGCTTGAAGTGAAACTTAAGGAGAGAGATAATGCTTTGTTAATTTCTCAGTCTCTGATTACAGAAAAGGAAGAACTCATTGCCTCCCTCGAACACCAGCTGCAGCGACAAATTCATCTCCATCAATTGGCTATGGAGAAAATGAGAACCCAAGTGGATCAGCTTCAGAAGTCTGAACAAGTTTTCTCTAAAGATGTTGATCAGGAGAATATTAGTAAAACTGCTCTGCTAACACGAAAGCTCCAAGCAGCTTTGGTCTCCAGGAAGGACCTCATGAAGCAGAACTCTACACTTAAAGACCAGTTGGAATCAATGAAGGTCAAATATGAAGAAGAGGTGGGCAAAACATTATCATTAGAGTCGACAGTGGGAAACCTAAAACAACAACATATAGACATTGAAAATGTGGTGTCTTCTCTAGGCGCGGAGAAGGACCGGTTCATTGCAGAAGTTGACCGCATACTAAATGATAACCACAATCTATCAGCGGCCTGTGAAAGCCTTAAGCGGACCATTGAAAATATCACGCAACAAAAGCAAGCGTTTTCATGCCAGCTTGAGTCACTTAAAGATTCACAAACAGAGGAACTATCTGAATGGAAGTCTAAACATTCAGAGCTCAAACAAGACTATGAGTCTCTTTTCCAAGCTTATGAAAATGTAAGTAGTGAAATTGATAAGTTGAGACTACTTCTGGAGGGGGGGTCAAGAGAAAGGCAAGAGGCACTCGTACAATTGCATCAACTTGAATCTGAGCGGGAGGGCTTAGAGATGCAGGCTCGAGATGTTGGAGAGGAAAATGTTAGAATTAAAGAAAAAATGCGCAAATTTGCTAAAGCAAAGCAGAACATGATTGATGAGTTGGAGAAGGAAAATCAGAACATTAGGAAGCAATTGTTTGAATTTGATCAAAAACGTGAATTCAATATTGATTTGACCGTTCAAATGCAACAATTAGAGGAAAAAATAAAGAGCCTCCAAGAGTCCGCAAAGGTTAGAGAAGAAGAGTTTACGGAGGTTCAATCAGAGAAGGACAAAATGTCAGAAGAGCTAAAAAAAGCCAACTCCTTATTAGAAAAGTTTCAGGTTGATTCCAAGTCCTTCGAAATCATGCAATTTAAACTTGATGAAGCGCTTGGTTTGAACAATTCACTTACTGTCCAGATTCAGACTCAGAATACTGAACTTGGGGCTCAACAGCAAATTAATGACTTGTTGCAAAAGGAGAAACAGAGTATTTTGTCAAAAATTTCCCAAATTGAGAATGAACATGAATTGCATTTGGGAGACAAGGATAACAGAATAAAAGACCTCCAAGATATTCATAATGACCACAGCCAAGAGATGATCTGCCTTAATGAGAAGGTGAGAATCTTGGAAGATGACAAATCTCTTTTGCAAGAGGAACTGGAAAACGTTCAAGAGATTTCTGAAAAGGTGAAAAATGAAAATGAATATTTGGAAACTATGCTTCTCAAGAACTCAGAAAGAATGGCAGAGTTGACAGAGTCAGTCAATGTTTTGCAAACTCAAAATAAGCAGCTATCCTCCCAACTAGGTGTGAGTAAGAAAAATGTGACTCGGGTTTGCCAAGAAAAGGAGCAACAGCAATTACGATTAGTCAAAGAATTTGAGGAAAAACTTAAAACGGCTCAGCGAGGTAGCGTAGGCTCCAAAAGCATCAAGAGGGAACTTCAGGAGCTGCTCAAGGAAAAGCACCAAGAAGTGAATCAGCTCCAACAAGACTGTATCAAATACCAGGAACGATTTTTGGACTTGGAAAAAGCCTTGAAAGCATCAGAAGCAGGCTGTGAACAGCTGAAAAAAGAACTGAAGAACAGTTCAGAGAAAGGTTCATATTTAGAAGACAGAAGTGAAAACCGTGAAGAGGAGCTGATGACATACAAAAGCCTTCTCCAGAAGGCTAATGAAAGCGTCAGGAGACTTCAAAGTGAAAAAGAACAGCTAGTTCTGGAAAAGGCTGAGAAAAGTAAAAAAGTTGAACAAGTGACACATGAAAACATTCCACAAAACATGTACATGGAGCGAGATACAGTTCTACAGAGAAGAATCGATGAACTTCAGGGATTAAAAGAAAAAGAAACTCAAATGCTCATTGAGTTGGGACAGCAAATGGACTCCAAAGTTCTGGAGATCGCAACTCTCAAGCGAGAAGCAGATACCAATATGGCCAAGTTGGCAGTCATGTCGTCTGATCCTCATGGGGAAGATGCCTCAAAACAGTGGAACAATATTTTCCAAAAAGCATTGCATGAGAAAGATAGCCAGCTATTGGAGCAAGGCTTTGTGATCAAACAATTTCTTGAGGACATGAGAACAAAAGATGGAGAGATCAACGAGTTACGAATGTTAAAGTCCAAGCTAGAAAGGGGACAGAATGAATATTCAGTTGCAGCCGCTGCACACCAGCGTCAAATTTTTGTTCTAGGTATCAGTAATACTGAACTCAATGAAACGGTGGAAACAATGAACATGCACCTAACCAAACTTAAAGCTCAAGTTGAACGGCTAGAACAGGACAAAAGCAAACTGAACAGAGAGCTTGCTGACAAGGAAGATGTTGGATCCCAAAGGCTACTCAGTATCCAACAGCTGGAGAAAATTAGCTTTGATCTGGAGGCACAGCTTTACACATTCCAGTCTGAGAAGGACACATTTAAGGCTGACTTTGAGAAGCAAGAAACAATCTCTCTTCAGCTGAAAAAGCTTCTACAGAATAAAGATGCAGAGATCTCCTCCTTGTTATCGTGCAGAGATGGCCAGATGTCAGGCTATCTAGAGCAACTCCAAGCCAATCATCGTGCTCAAATAGCAGGCTATGAGGACCGGGTCACGTCTTTATATTCTGAAAGGGACCGGGCTGACAAAGAGACCAGAAAGCTTGAAAACACAGTGAGAAGTCTGCAGCTGAAACTGGACAGAATGACACAAGAGAAAGAGAATGTTGATGAGAAAATGGCTTCATTCAGGAACTCCATGATATCGTTGCAGACTGAGCGGGAGCGGTTGATATCTGAGTACAGAATGCTAGAGGAGAAGAATCAGTTGGTGCTAAGAGACAGGGATGGCTCTGCCAATGGGGACCTCGGTGCAACCAAAGGAATGAAACATGAAATAAGGAAACTTCTGCATCAGATGGATGACCTGAACTCTGAGAACGCCATGCTCAAGGCGCAGTTGGTTCGCTATAGAGAGGACTTGAATCAAGTGCTGTCGCTCAAGGACAACCAGTTGAAGGAACTGCTCAAAAGACAGCAAGATATGATCAAAAATCTGGAGATCCAAAAAGCTGTTGAAGAAAAGCAGCACAGAGACACTATATTACAACTTGAAATTGAACAGGAAACAAGCAATTCATTAAGAGAAGAGTCATCTATTCTTAAATCTCAGGTCTCAAATCAGGAAGCAGACATATTGGCCCTGAAAAAGGAGAGAGCAGAGACCAATGAAGGCAAGGTGATTTGCGATTTGCAACAGGTTGTGGCCTCAAAAGCCAGTGAATGTAATGGTATACAGCAAAGACTTTCTGCCCAGAAACTCTTAACAGATGAGTTGAAGAATAAACTTCAGCAGCTCGAAAGTGACACTGACAAAAAACTGTCAGAAGCAGAAGATAAATACAACAGTGAGTTGGACGCGTTCGAGCGAGAGGTGCAACTGATGAGAAATGAACGGGAAACAGCTGATCAAAGGGTGCAGGAACTGGCCAGAGATTTGCTTCAAACAGAACAGCTTTTATCAGACTCCCACAATCAAAACAAAGATTTAACCTCCAAGAATGAGTCCCTGGGAAAAGCCATGGCTGCTTTGCAGAATGATCGCGACGCGCTTATCGAGCACTTTAAAACCCTGCAGAAGAGATATGACCAAGAACTCCGTGAGACTCGGGCCTCCCTGACCAAGGCTGAGCACGGCCTCCAGGACGCTGCCTCAGAGTTAGCCGTGTTCGCCAAAGAGAAGTACGTCCTCGTTCACAAAGTGAACGCCTTGAGCAGCAATAACACGCAAGCGGAGCTCAACACTTTGGTGGACGAGCTCTCCAAAGCTCTGTCGGAGAAGGAAGGCGAGCTGAAGAGAGTCAGCCTGGAGAACGACACCTTCAGTAAGCAGATGTCTGCCTTCTCCAACTCCATGGCCAGCCTCCAGAATGACCGGGAGAGGCTGATGGGCGAGCTGGTGGGGGCAAAGAGAGGGTTTGAGTCCAGGCAAGGGTCGGGCTCAGGGTCGGTCGTTTCCTACGGGCCGGACGA
>OMLJ01090360.1:0-15640 GCA_900302595.1 Gadiculus argenteus
TAGTAGAGGGACAAGAAGGTTACAAACATGTTGAAAATCAAGAGAGCTAGCATCAAGTCCTTCACATTTGTCACGTTCAGGTTACGTGTCGATAACTATCCGTTATGAAATAACCGTCTAATGTTAGCAATATTACCATGTTAATAATACCATGTTGTTTCCAGTTGACAGCGAAACATAGCGTTTCAAACTAAGACAGCTAATTTTGTTGTGCTGATTTAGACACCATTTAAAAAGGAGAACTCCGGTGTAAAATGGATCTGGGATATGTTTAGTATGATAACTCGATAAGTCGGTTGACGAACACAGAGATACGTACAACCCTACGCTCGTAGCTCTGCGTTCGTCAATCGACTTATCGAGTCTTAAAAACAAGATGTCGTCGACGGGTGAACTACTGAAGGTGTTGTGTATAAAATGTCATTTTTAATAAACTATCTGTACACTTACAAAGTTGTCAATGCCTCGTTTTATATGTTAAGACTCTCATTATACTACCAAAGAAGTGTCGGGCTACTTCTAGCCTTCTGAGTGGTTTAAAAAAGCGTCAAGGTCATATGCCCACCCGTCTCAACCGTATAGCAGTTTGGTAGAATCGGCTATAAACAGATCACGTAGCTTCGCGTCTAGACTTCTTTTTGCTCTTCAACGAACGTTCGAACTCGTTATCATACTAAACATATCCCATATCCATTTTACACCGGATTTCTCCTTTAAAGTTTTGTTTTGGATAATTTAATTTGCAAAAGATCGCTTTTATATATATCTATATATGCATATACATGCCTACATACAATCAAAGTTACAACATCCAAAGACTTTGAGGTGTGGTAAAAAAAGACATCTGTGTATTAAAACTATATTTACATTTAGGGCATTTAGCAGACGCTTTTATCCAAAGCAACTTACAATAAGTAAATTTGTCATAGGAAGTGTCACAATACATCGCTATCGGTAAAATGAGGATGTTCATAGAACAAAGTGCAAGTGCTGGCAATCGTCAAACCAACCTATTCCCTTAGTACAGCAGTGATAGCCAACTACTGCAGGTGATACGCAAATTACTAAACAGTAGATTCATATACATTTGTTAAAAGTTCACAAAATTCACCAAGAATGTGTTAGGGGTAAGCAAAATGTCACATACGATATACTATATACACTATATACCTCCACTATATACCTCCCATATACCTCCCTAAAAAAATGCTTTGAGCAGCAGCTGCTCAATTAACACTCGCCTGTTAGTTATTGTCATAATGCGATAACAGCCGTGCTGTTTCGGCACCATCCCCATAAAACTACAACTTAATGGTCTTAATGGTCTATTAAATATGTTTTTCTAATAAACATCTGTATGAAAATAATACAATAAATTGTGTACTTCATTGTGTCTTTATAACGTTAAGTACAGATAGAGGAAATGTAGAGATAGCATTATGATTATGTCTGAAAGGCAAAGCTGTAACTGTCACATATGCCAACCAATTACCTCTTGCGTTGTGCGAATGTTGTTGTGAACTTTTTAAGAGTAACATTTTATGCGTTCAACTATGGCTGTGCCATATCGACAAAATCTTCTATCACGATATGGGTAATTTCATATCTTGATAGCAATATATATATAAAGATAAAGTACATTTTCTGTAAATGTACTATATCGTGATAGAAATGTCTCAGAATAACGACATGCCTCATGACTACTATTTAATAATCCTATCAACTAAATACAAATGAAGGCACTTTCTCTTTTCTCCTTATATTTGGAAGTGATGTTGAGCAGAACTGTGACAAATGAGGAAAGAAAGGGTATATTGAACATATAAAGTAACAAGAAATGTTAAAGTAAACTTTTTAAACTCTCAGAAATCTCAACACATGCAGCAAATAAACCAAAGTGGATGAAAATAGAACGTGAACACCAGAAAAAACTCCAGTACTGCAACCAGTAAACAGAATAAGTACAATACCTTATAAAATATCAAAAACAATTATTAATCTGCATTTTCTGAAGAAAATGTGGTTTCGCCTGTGACGCCCTTTTGTTAACTATAAAAATGTAACTTTCCACATAACCTAAGGGGGTGGTCCTGGTAGGACAATTTAGGCCTCTTTGCTCATCGTATTCTCTAATAAATTGGCCGTAACTGCAGTTTTTGATGGAATCAAAAAATGTGGGTTTACAGATAGGTGAGGAGGTACAGCAAAATCCATTCCAACAGACTTTGTGTCCCAATTGTAAAAAGATTCAGCATGTCAAATAATGCCCACGTAAAAAAATAAAATAAATAAAATATATAAAACAGGGTGCGGTTCACAGCTGTATAGGTTATCGTGGGACAAAATCTTTTGGAGAACTCCATACTTCTGGTCTGTGCTAATTTATCTGCAGTAGTTGGTCTCTAATAGTAGGAGTAGATAAATATGCAAAATAGGGAGGAAAAAAAGAAAAAAATCATGAGCGCTATCCGAAGCAGGGGTGTGTAACAAGATTTGCTTCTTTCAAAAGATTGCATTTTGACTCGTGTTCTGCTTCACACTGTTGCGGGACGTTCGTTCTGTTTCACTCTCCTCCATAAGTAACATTAAGCAGGGTCAGAATGATGTAAAATACTTCCATATATATATATATACACTACCCGATATATATATATATACTACCCGAAAGCTCCAATGTTTTTATTAAAAACCATGTAGTTGCATATTGTTCCATAACATTATTACCTATCTAATACATGTTACAGGTATCACACAGTACTTTGTAATAACACTAACAGGACACTAATGTTAATTCTAACCACAAATTAGGCAATTCATAAATCTCAGAAAAAGAACAAATCTTTTAGAAATGGCACGACAGTAATCCAAAGTATAATCTTCATAATAATTTTGTGAGTAAAACCACAGAAGAAACGGCTATAATTAGGGTTGCATTAGGGTCGTTTATGAAATGCAGATGCCATGCACCGATACTTAAATTTTTTTATATATATATATTTCAGAACAATGCACATTGATGTACATGTACAGCAGTACACGTAAAATGTGCCAGATTGAATAGCCTCCCATTAATTTTGTATAGCCTTACTATAGGCTTGGCATAATCTGCAGAGGAGAAAATAAAATCTGCCTCCAAATGAATTGCCCTTTCATGGAAACCAAATCTAAGAAGTATCAGTATTCGGTATCGGTAAGTACACAAATAAAAAATACATGTATCGGTGCTCAGCAGTGCATGGCAATATCCAAAAAGAACGTAGTAAAAATCATTAATTTTGTTACTCTTTCCTTTGTCATCAGGACTGTCAGTTTTTGTTGTGACAGTTAAATAAAAACAGTATCTGAAAGTCTTTTTAGCCAATTATTGCAACAAAATTTAAAGTCAGTAATATTAATTATTTGGAAATGTTATAATATTCACCTGTATATATTTTTGTCTTAAAACCATCAATGTAAATTCACATTCAAGAAAAACATGTCCTACAGGCCTCCTACACAATGGAACCTTAAGTCAATTTCATCCATGCCTCTTTGAGAGATTAACATGATGGAGTTAACGCAAAACGACAATAATTTTAGTTTTTCTTAAATTATAATTTGCTCATTCAAATCTTAGGTGAATTAAAAAAGATCTTATGCTATGTGTTCACAATTTGTTGCTTTTAGAATGCGTGCTAGAACAAGTTACTCATAATACTGGCAAAAAGAGGCATAGCCTATAAATATGCAGATAGGAGTTTGTACAAATAATGTGGAATGAAGATAACATTTTTGAAACAACACTCTAGATGGGATGTGTTTGGGCCAGGCACAGATTTTCAGTAAGTTATGGTGGCACAAAAGAAATCTTGCCATGATGTTCACAAGCAAATCCATACTTCCTGTGTCAGTGAAGTCGGACCTCATTATACCAGTTATACCATTATACCAAAGTGCTGACACTGTATCTTCACTTCAAGTTTTAAACCATCTTGGCTCTGAGTGAATAGCTCATGTTCAGACACTCCTAATCCACCATGAGTGATTACAGTTATAAGAAATGCTAAAATTCTACATTAATTCCTATTGTGTATATTTCAAATATAAGGCTTTGGTAAATCACGTTTTCTGGCATGGCTTATCTACGCATTTCCACAGGAGGGTGCAGATTCGTTCAGTCCGCAAAGGTGTGGTACAGGTAACATTTCCACCGCCAAAAATAGGGTGTGACCCGGACTGAGCTGCACCGAGATGTACTCGTCTTGCCGTACTCCTCCGTTGGGGTACTGAGACGCCTGAAAGGGTACCGGGCACTACCGACAGAATCGGCTTAGTTTATTGAAGAAAATGTTGTGCAAATGTTTGCCGTCCTTCTTGGACATCCTACTATTATAGACACCCCTATAAACTATAGACACCCCTATGTTAAATTCCCATAGAGGCAGGCAGATCTTTTTTTTTTTTTCATGGATCCAGGATACTATGCATCCTGATAAAGTCACCTAGGCCTTTGGAATTAAAATCGCCCCACATCATCACATACCCTTTGACATACCTAGAGATTGGCATGGTTCTTTTCTGATAGCCTATAGCTGTTAGTTAGCCTAATGATTTCTCAATGCAAATCAAACCAGCTAATAGGCTAACTGAAATAATATTTTTTTCCGGTCCAATCTATAGTAGACAGATTTTTTTTTAATTGGCTTGAGTTAGTCTAATTTGATAGTTTTTAAGAGGACGTAGCCGTCTCAGATGGCATCTTTGACATGTTTCTCAAAGCAGTGACCAGTTGTGAAGTGACGATCCTCCGCTCCCTCTCAAAACACGGCGATTAAAAATGGAATTATGTATTCATGCCTACTCGCCTGTAATTTTACAATTATTCATTCATTTAGGTTGCAACAATAATCAGGCCAACCTTTGCTATTATTTCTTTAGTAATTTCAGCCAAATTACAGAAAATTTAGAAAATTCTGCAATATTCCACAGTTTACAGTTGATACAATTTTTAGTGCCAGATTCCAGAATCGTGGAAATCCTAGGGCCCTTAAGCGAATCTCGCCCTTCTCACCTTGGCCTACCCACATGTGAAAACAAAATGCTGTTCTCACGTCATGCCTGATGAACAATTAAGTCTACACGCACGTTAAAAACAATCAGCCGCCATACGATTAGGCAGCATATTATGATTATCACGCAGAATAAAAGAATGCTGCTTCTTTTCAGGATTCAATTTGACTGGAGTTTTACTTTTTAATTTCAGTGTTAAATGAAATCTGTTCATATTTGTAACCAAATGTTGTAGGGATGTCCTGATCTGATCCACGGCATTGGTGTCGGTCCGATATTGGCCCAGAACGCTGGATCGGATATATCGGAGGGGAGAAATAAATATGATCCGATCCGTGCAGCACGTCACATGATAACAGTAGTCGCCAATTAGGCGCATGCACATGAGAGCTAGCGCATGAGAGCTACCTGTTGAATAGTCATGTCAGTAGTGTGGCAGTATTTCAAAGAAGAAAAAAGTGTCTCTCCTTGGCTATTGCTGTGCGCGATCACACAGGGTCACGTTACAATCTCTAGCTTGGGCTAGAGTCGATCAGTGTTGCTAATATATATCGGGTCTTTGCATGTCTGGACCCCCGTTTATATTGCTAGAGGCTTGCTGCTTCCTACATATCCGATGTACTCCTAGTAGACGCTAAATGCTAACGTGAACAATATTTTTCACATCATGCTATCTTAACAAACGATATGCCATATGAAAGAGACTCCAAGGAGTCCAACTGTATAAGCCTCATCCTTTTGAGCTTATCTCGATTAACTAGATGTGAAAGAATAACGTCAATAACACAAGTGATGACACACGCACACATGCGCAGACACGTGATTCAATAATTTCAAACAAATCAGCTGTAACAGCTCAGCTATTCTATATATTATCTCAAATGTATTCAAACTTTATCACTTGAGCTATTTGTTTAACTCTTCACTTTGTTTAACCATTTTTATTTATTTTCTTAATGGTGTGCATGTTTACATTGTTTACTCCATTTAGACTTCTGAACTCTATTCAAATCTTTTCACTTGATTTAAGCCATTCAACTTTAGTGAGATGTTTTGAGGTGCCTAATTGGCAATCATGAGCAAAGTGCTTCCATATATTATTTGTTCAAGAGAAGTCAAAGTATCGGACTGATATCGGTATCGGCAGACAGCCAAAGCTGCAGTATCTGTATCGTATCGTGAAAAAATAGCATCTGGACATCTTTAAAATGTTGTATCCAAAACAACACTGATACAACTGCACGCCTTCATGTTATCAAAAGCAACCTATAGTCACATACAGCAATGCAATGCTTTAAAATATCATTTTTTTCTATTATTTACTTGGCAAAAAAGAATTGTTTAAAGATTTATTTTTGGATTTTTATGCTTTTACATTTGAACGCAAATTGCAGAACGCTGCTGCACTATATTGGTGCAGACCGCACCAATATGCCATCCCCCACGCCTCGTCTGTTTTTGTTTTGTTTTTCCGGTGTGAACCACCAGGCCTGAAAATAATTCCAGGGGAAACACTGACGGTGTTGCATCATTTTTAATTTTTCAAGAAAATAATCTGCCTAGACTAATCTGCATCTCTGAGCGATAAATACAATTGTAGGATTATTTCTGAATTATTTTCCAGTCCTACAGAGAGCTTTCCAGTCCCTTTCCAGTGAGCTTCCTACTGTGACAATGAAGAAAAACCATGGAACAAAATGAGTGTGTGCTGTCATTACTCAGTGTAACAGTGTAAAATGGCACCTGGATACAGGCATGGTCTCAGCTTTGAGGGATTCAGAGAAGGGGAAATTCATATTGAGATTTCAGCAGCAACAGAGGTAAGGCTAGCCATCTGATCACCCTGCTCACTGACTTCTCGCAGATGGCCTCCCCAAAGGGCTAACATTCAGTGGTGGGGATTGGAGGGCGGAGAGAGACGCAGCTGTCCCTGCTTGACTGGGTAAACAGTTGTGAGGTCTAATTTGTACAACACCTTCACAAAGGAGAGGTAACTCTATCTGTGGTTAACCTACTGTACTGCTCTGAGCTAGAACTGCAGTGCAAGCCCTTTAGGACTGAGGAAATATCCTAGGGAGCGCCCCGTTGACTGAAAGGCATGCAGGCTGTGCACCTCCCGAGTGCTTGTCCTTTTTACACAGATCCAATTTCATTCAGCTATCTATCAAAGAGGCCATGTCAGGGGTGCATCTGGCCCCAGTAGCGAGCGAGCGAGAGCACGAGAGAACCCTTCAGGGGTAGGAAATGTCAGATTTATTTACTTATGTATGAATCACATCACTATCCAATGTTACCGTTAGAAGGTCTGTTGAAACCTTAATAAACTGATGATTATGATCAAGGATTCCAAAGTTCATGAATATAATATTGGGCAACCTGTTTCTGCATACAGCATACATAGTGGTGGGGAAAAAAAACTCTCTTCTCAGTATCGCAACATTTTGCGAACGCAATTATATCAATACAGTAGCGCAAAGTATTGCATTATTATTATTATTTTTTATTATTTTTTTAAAGGTGCATTCCCAGAGAAACCATTTAGTACTTGTTCCTTTTGAAATACGATAGGTCACTTGGAGTTGCATATGCATGCTGCACATTAAAATGTTCTTCTACCTCCATTGCCTGCATTAGCAAATGAAAGAAAATACTCAAACAATTTAATCAGAAAAGCCTTACCAACTTGGTAAATTTGGTAGTATTTCTGGCCTTGCTCACCTTGGCTTGCGACGGCCCACGGGAAGACAGTATTGATTTTATGTAATGAATATTCATGAGTAAGAGCCAAAATCATGTCGTTCCTCCCTGCCCACCTCCTCCACCACCCTAGAACAGCGTGAAACAGGAGCACCAGAGCATTTTTTTTTTTCACCAAAACCGACTCACAGGGCATTCATTGCTACTAGTGACCACAGCAAAATGAATGAAAAAACAATGCAATGACGGGACACATGTTTATTCTGAGGTTTATGTTACTCTATGTCTGCTTTATATATATATGTATATATTATTATATTATTATATACTCTTTTGTATTTTAATTATTGTAAGTTATGTGGTGGGAGCTCAGCATTCACATGCTCAGCATGTGAGAGGTCTCCTATTCAAAGGTTAATTACTAAGGTCCCGTTTCCTGAATGTTTGAGGACATCGTTTTTGCACTTCAGTTTAGAAGATAATGTTATTCACATAATTAAATGTGACATTTGAAGTGAGTTGAGCGGTCTTATTTTCCTCATTTTTTGTAATGCCTTTGAATAATATGGGGGACATGAATCTCAATGTATCGCAGAAACTCACAATTCTTGTTATGCTATATCTTCATCGCAATAATATTGAATGTAGCCCAAATATCGCAAAATCCCAAATAAAATAGTCACATTTTTGCTAATTCCCACCCCTATTACATTAGTAGGCATAAGTTTAGGCACCCATGCTAAAGGTGACTAAAAAGAGGAATAAAAAAAATTATAATCTTTTGGAATGCCTTAAACAAATGAGGAAAAATCCCACCTTTAAGGACACCAATTTTTTTTGTGAATGAATAATGTATCGTAAATAAAAAATGTTCTCCATTAAAATACAGGGTGCGTAAATATAGACATCCCTATGTTAAATTCCCACTTTAGCATGGGTGCCTAAACTTATGCCTACCGCTGTATATAGTAGTGGTGGGCGGTATACCGGTGACGTCACCACCACCGGTGTCACGTTCTTCCCGATATGGATTTTGCAAGACTGTCATGACATCATAAACACCCACAAGTTTTGGTTTATGGCTGGTTCAGACTACACGATTCTCAGATATTCCTCCACGATTTAACATGTCACACTATGTGATCACAGTGCCAGGAAATATGGCTTTGCATCGTCGGAAGACGGGCCACACTACAAGATTCAAGGGTGCGATGCTCTAGAGAATCTTTACTTTGTATCGTCGATGATACACGCAGCAACAACGCAGCAACAAAGTGTCAATAACAATGGATCCCGAGTTCCTATACTGTCTAGGCATTATGATGGTGATCCTCTGAGTAGTGCAGTGAAGTCTAGTTAGTAGAGATTCGCGGATGAGCTGTAATGAAGTGATGTTTTTTTCATCATCATTCATATAGGGTGACCAGACGTCCCGGGTTTGCGGGGACACCCCCAATTTTGAGTTACGTGTTCCATGTCCCGACAAAAGTCTGTCGGCACGCTAAAATGTCCAACCACTATGAAATGTCCCCTGTTGTCAGCGATTACATAGCCAAGGTGGTCTTATTATACCCCGATCATGAACTAAAAGCCACATAGAAAGAATAAAGCATCCAGCATATGATTTCAACAATGTGTGAAGACAGCAGCAGCAGCTGGTCGCACAGTGGAATGCTGATGGAAACCAGTGGACGAACGCTGGGCAGAGCGTTCGTCCACTGTTCGTCCAATGTTGTTTGCGCAATTCACAAGCAGGGAGATTATAGAAATATAGGCCTATGTCAAATATGTCAGTTTGCCTTGTGTCTAGTCAATATGTTTACCTACTTGTTATTTATTTATTTCAACCGCGACCCGCCCGCAATTCATCCAAGTAGATAATACTTTTTTTCACGCAATTCACCTAACCCACGGATTACCCACGATGTCCACCAATGTATGACCGCCAACTGCGCATCTCTACTAGTCTTTACTTTAGTTAGTTCTTTACTAGTTAGTAAACACTGCACATGAGTTCCAGCTGTTTGCAGGGTTCCCTCCATGTCAACAATGGATATGTCATTGCAATTCCCCCCAAAATTCTGAGAGATCGCAAGCATGTCACATTAAAAGACCTTGTCTCGTCGCGATTTTTCAAAATCGTGTAGGCTACGACTCCAATTTGTCTGCAACGAACAAATCTGGGCTTTGAACAGAGTTCAAAAGTTTAAATGGAGTAAACAATGTTAACATGCACACTAGGGGTGCATCAATACACAAGTCACAATTTGGTACATACCTCGGTTTTTAAGTCATGGTCGGTGTGTTTTTTTGGTACAGCGTTTTTTTTATTAAACAATTTTTGGGGGGATTTATTAAATTGCATCAAACAAATGCCTTACACACATGAAAAGACACACAAATACAATTGAGGATAAAAGCACAATAAAGTCTGGGACTTAATTGCATTGTAGTCAACACAAAATATCAGGACAAGACATAATCAAACACCTATAGTGATTGTAAGTTTTCCTATTATTATGCTGCAATGGGAGTCTATGGGAGCCCATAGAACACCTTGGTAAAAAGTTGTGAAATTTGGCACACTGATTCAGGACAGGCCCATAAGCCCTCACAGCGAATTTGGGGTCGCCAGCTAATGAGCTCTAGCGCCACCAACAGGTCAAATTTGTTTATAACTTTTGACCCATCCATCCAATCTTCACAACCAAGGTATCATTGGAATCCTTGAGCCAAGCAGAGTTCAACGCACTCTATGCAAAAGTCTGTGTTAACATGACTTTTGCTGTGGCTATATAACTGTTTATTATAACTGTCACTTTTCATTCTTAAAGGAGAACTCCGGTGTAAAATGGATCGGAGATGTTTAATATGATAACGAGTTTGAAAGTTCGTTGGAGAGGAAAATAAAGCCTATAGACGCAAAGCTACGTGATCTGTTTATAGCCGATGTTACCAAAATGCTATATGGTGGAGTGCTATGGGGCCTATGACTTGTTTATGACATGACTTGTTTTTAAGACTCGATCAGTCGATCAAGTCGAACACAGAGCTACCTGCGTAGCTCTGTAGCTCTCGTACATACATGTAACTGTGTTCGTCAATCGACTTATCGAGTCTTAAAAACAAGATGGCGTCGATGGGTGAACTACTGGAGGTGTTGTGTTTATAAAATTTAATTTCTAATAAACTATCTGTACACTTAAAGTTGTCAATGCCTCGTTTTATATGGCAAGACCCTCATACTACCAAATAAGTGTCAGGCTACTTCTAGTTGTCAGGTGTAGCCTTGTAAGTGGTTTAAAAAAGCAATTTATTTTGTACCAGGTCATAGGCCCCATAGCACTCCACCGTATAGCATTTTGGTGGCATCGGCTATAAACAGATCACGTAGCTTCGCGTCTATAGGCTTTATTTTGCTCTCCAACGAACGTTCAAACTCGTTATCATATTAAAACATATCCCAGATCCATTTTACACCAGAGTTCTCCTTTAAAAAGGTCCCATGGCATGAAACTTTCACTTTGATTAACATTAATAGCCTGCCGGTCTCTAAGTAGCTAGAAATTACGTTAGGTGTAAAACAAGCAGTAGGTATCTTGCTCCGTCTTTGAAAAAAGGAAAGTGCAAACGCGCCGATTTGGGCTTTTCCCCTTATTTCGTAATAAGGGGAAAGGTTACCTCCCCTTTCTCTGCTTTGCCCACCCAGAGAATTTGGCCCTCCAATGAGACGAGCTGCGACTGTGCGAGCACCACATGTGTGTGTGAATACACACACTGTTGTACGCAAGTGTTGTACTTCACTTCTTTTTTATTTGGATAACTGTTCTGCTGTTGGCGTCATGGCGAATAACACGCTACGGCTACACCATAACGCAAGAAAGCTTGTATTTGGTGAAAAGACTAATGCGTTGGGTTCTCTGAAGTCTCTGGTATTTCCACAACGAGACTCGTAGTGGGGGTTATTTTGGCCATGAATTGGGGAAAAGGAATTTTGGCTTTGACTCCCTGAAGTCCAGACTGAACCACGACATGCAGGAGAAAGGAATTGTTGCCCGGGATTGTCTAAGCACTGCCCGTTGCCGAGGTACCACCGCCGCGAGCCTGCGACATGGAGGAGGCTGCCGAGGCATGAGGCTGCCGAGACGCGGAGGAGCCCGCTGCCGATATAACCCTCCATGGCAGCGGAGTTCCAACGGGAGACAATCGCGGGCAACAATTTCTCCATGTAGAGGTTCAGTCTGTACTTCAGATTGATGTGGAAGTGGAAGAACCAGAGACGTCGGAGAACCCAACGCAGTCGTTTGAGATTAATTATATCTTCCGGAGGCGCACACAGCTTTTGGTTGTGATAATATACAGTATATAGATATCTATGTATAATATATTATTTAGATATAGAGCTCCAGGTTGGAGTGTTCTAGAATATTTACAAAACACGGCCAAATGCTGTGTGCGCCTCGCCATTGCGATACATCCACTGTAAACACTAGCGATGGTACCGCGGCCACAAGCTGCTCAGGGCCACACCCCCACCCTCAACCAGGACCCACCTCTAAAATCGGCACGTTTGTGGAAAGCTCATTGTGGGACTGGCTCGTAGGTGCAGTAACTCTGCACCTTGGCTGAATTTCTTGAACGTCTCCAAATACTGAATTGAGGGCCCACTAACACCTATATATAAAATCCATAAAATAGCTTGCCATGGGACCTTTAATAATGGTGCTACAGTTGATGTGTTTACTTGATTAGACAAGATACACGATGGCCCATATAAAATGTAAAAGATTCAAACCTATAATATATTTAAAATGCATGCAGAATATTGCAGTGAAGGCCACATACTTTAAGGTTGTGCTGTATCGAAAATGGCATAGTAAATGGAATTGGCTAGTGCCTGAAAATGAAGTGACTGACTGATTGGAGGCAATCTCCCAAAAATCATGCAGGTGAGAAAACTAGGTGGATCTAGTTTTAAATAGCACCCAAGCATATTTCCATAAAGCTAAAACTACATCGCAGTTGTTTTTCGAATTACTTCTACTAAAATGACAGATAAAAGGAAAGGTTTGCTAGACAAACGAATTACAAAATATAAAACCTACCATGCACAGAAATGTTAGCTGTAAAACGTTATAGAGAATGAAATAAACAAGGATTCTCCATGATTGATAACATTGGTCGTTTGTGAATGGTTCACATCAGAGAAGTGTACTTTTTGCTGTCATTTCCAAATTAATGATTTACTAATAAAGGATTCATTTGAAACTGAAAAGTGAGCGAGTGAGTACATTATTTCAAAGTACAAAGGGGTAAAATCAGCAATATACTATACATTCAGGTCATCTGTTTAGTTAGCAAATTCCAACAATCTGTTAATATATTCATAGAGAGAAATATCTGCATGTTCACAAATGTTTCTAATATCCATTAATCCAATATTAGGCAACCTTCACCTCATTTTCAGCCAGGAAAACCCTGTTGACTGAATTTACCACTCTGGACTTGAGCTGTGAGTGCCAAACCAATTGTATGTGTACAAGGCTTGCACTCGGGCACAAACATAAGCTGGCCAATCCTTTGACTGCTGCAGAGTAATAAACCACATGAAAAAACTCAATAATAAAGTTCAACTGAATGTGCACAGCCTGGAACAGAGTGCCCTTTCCTCTTGAGGCTGTTTCAACACAGCCATCTAAAGAGCCACAAAGTAACCTCTATGTAATTGGATTACCAAGATAGAAATGCTATGGGCAAATCCAGGTAATGGGAAGCCGCGGTCTGTGGGTCAGCCAACATCTCTCTCTCAGCAAACATCTCATGCAGTTCAACATGATTTCCGGTGTGCAGTAATCCTCCAGCTTTCATGCTGAAGCTCATGTGTTTTGCTGGTGTTGTACAACTTGCATTTAGCTTCCCTATATATGCCAAACTAACCAACTGCTACACAGCCATGGCAAAAACATATACACTACATAAATACAAGTCAATGTCCAAAATTAAAAACCCCAGTTGATTAAAATTACACCTCAGTCTGGAGCCATAAACAACTGGACCTAACTAAAACTAGATTACTAGAAAGTTCAATGAGAATCAGTCAAGACAAACCAGTGCTTGACAAAATCACATTGAGAAATACATTCCCATTGGGAAAATAAATCATCTCTGGCATGCTAAATACAAACTATTTTCAAGTTGCAAAGCATCATTAATTAGGGAGTCAAATTCCTTTGTTTCATTTACACCACATAAACAAACTATGGTCATGGATGATAACTCTGCTAGTGGTAATATAAGGCGCGTACCCACCAGGGGTACTTTTCCCGATAGGAACCTTTGTGGGTGTGGTTTGGAGAGAGGATCTGCCCAGGATCCGCCCATTGGAACTCTTTCGACCGGCTCAGAACGTCCTCCAGCGGAGGAGGAGGTTTTATGAGCCGCTCGTAGCTCGTCGACGCTCTGTTGTTAAGCGTCTCGGACTTCCCTGTGGTGCGTTCGAGACGACTGGGAGCGAACGCGTGGGCGGAGCAACAAAAAAAAAGTACAGGGACTAAAAAATCCTGGTGGGTACGCGGCTATACTAGCAGGGTATTAGTGGTACTATAGAAACCATCTAGTTTGCCAGGTTGAACTTCTGAAATAGTGCAGTGATAACTACTACATTATTTAATTGCACTCAAACATCAAATCAGGAAGACTTTAGTCAGATCATGTATATATAGGTAGTGACGACCCAGACTCAAAAATAAAAAATGTACATACAATTCATTTACGAGTAATAGCAAATTGTTGCATGACTCGCCGTAAACAGAATGAGAGATCGTTCATACAGGAGGGGAAGCCTGGGAATTGCGCTTCACAACTGCAGATGCTGCCAAATTTGCAACCATTGACTTAGACAAACATCTCACATGCCATATCTGCTAAATCTGCACAGCTTGCTGTTTTTTTCTCTAAGCAAAAAGCACCCCGGAGATTCAAACTGGGATGTTAACGACTAATTATTTTGTGAGTCAACAGGGATTTTTTTGGCTCCGCGGCTGCAGGATCTGTGCTCTCCTTTAAGACAGCGGCCCGCCCGTCATAATTCAAAGGTTGTATACTAATGCATTTTTATGAAGTTAATAGAAAATATATCTGCGAGCAGCAATGAGGGGATCAAGCAGAATAGGGCTCTATAAACTCATTTTGGTGGATAGACATAATTGGTAAGGTGGCGTAATTCACGTACAATGAAAACTATCGGCAAATGGTTGGCATGATTGGCAAAATCAAGGTGCTGGAATGGACTTGCTGCTAACGCATACGTCTACGGATCAGGGTTGCCATATGTATTATGCGATTGTTTGGCACGTTGATCGTGCACGTCATCGCACGGTAACACGACGTGTCTGCAAGCAGGGTCCAAAACTAACACTCGCCACTCGCCAATTACGAGTAGATTTTGTCTCTGGCTGGTAAATTTTTAAGACCACTCGCCACTCTGGCGAGTTATTATTTTTTTTACCGGCGAAAATTTAATTCGAAAATTAAAATTAGAAAATGTAAACTTTAATTTAATTCGCCAAGCGGGATCATTGTGTGTCTCCCAGCGTGAGAAAGGAAAAAAGGCGACAACGAAACTGTAGCTTCTCCCTTCTGAAACAACCGCGGACTCTGATAACCTGTCGTCTCAACCAAACACTGCCGTCAGCGTCAAACACTTCTCTTAAAGTGACAGTAGCATGAATCACCAAAACATTTCAAACAAATTATTTCTACTGGATTAACATAACCAATATTGATTAGACTAAATTTACAATGAAATAATATTCAGATTAATCTTATCCGTAAAATAAAGATACATTTCTCAATGACATCATCTATCTCTAAACAGTGAATTGGCTCCTATACT
>OMLJ01090380.1:0-14022 GCA_900302595.1 Gadiculus argenteus
CTGGTTGGATAGCACATAATGCTTTCCAAAATCGCTTCTATAAAACCAAAACCTCATCGTCAGCCGATATTTAAACCGGCTAATGTGTTGCCTTAGAGTGGGGTTGTCCCAGTAACTCAGTGAGTGTTGGTTACTGGTCCCAGTAACACAGTGAGTGTTGGTTACTGGTCCCAGTAACTCAGGGAGTGTAGGTTACTGGTCCCAGTAACACAGTGAGTGTTGGTTACTGGTCCCAGTAACTCAGGGAGTGTTGGTTACTGGTCCCAGTAACACAGGGAGTGTAGGTTACTGGTCCCAGTAACACAGGGAGTGTTGGTTACTGGTCCCAGTAACTCAGGTAGTGTAGGTGACTGGTCCCAGTAAGTCAGACGTGTTTCACAAACGGGGAGAATATGTTGGGGAATTTCCGCGATCGCCTTCACACGGTGCAGCAGGATTTAACGTCCGGGTAAGAAACTCGTTCGATCTAAAAGAAAGAGGCTGTAAAGGGTGTTTAGACATTATACACGATGTGTCAGCCTAACAACAGACCGATTTGTGATATGTAACGTTATGCATGGTGATAATACGCCGTGCTTCTGGGTTAAACACAGTGTTTGTCGCTGTAATGGGACTAGAGTAAACCCTACAGCCAGGGTTGCCAGATTGGGCCAGATTTCCCGCTCAATTTGGCATCCCTAGCTGCAGCGCGCTGCAGCTAGGGATGCCAGATTGGGCGAGAAATTTGGCCCAATCGGGCAACCCTGCCTACAGCTTGTGTAATTGCTCTCAGGTCATGCTGGTCACATGCTGAGTTTCAGCACATGACTGTCTTGGGTTCTTGGGCACTGTATGAAAAATGTTTAAAGTGATAAACGTTACAAAAAAATAAATGTATCAGGACACATCTGGTATTGTGATGAGTAAATTACATACTTAAAAAAAATGTTTATCAGATCCAAGATAATTGTTTTTGCTTCTTTAATTATTATGAAGAATATGTAGTCCTAATTTATTTATAATTGAACCACTCGCCTGTTTGAAATATTAAGGCAGTGTATGATGGGAAGTAAAATAATCAACCTTGTTGTCTTCACCCTCCCTTTTTAAGAATCAAGACTTTGGGTGACAGGTCGAAAGATGTCAAGAGAAGACCCAGGTATGCCCGCTATATTATTTTAAACACTATATTAAACTGGTCTATAGAACAAGGCCACTTTCCCAATAATCGCAAGATGGCCAGAATGATTCCGCTATATAAGAAAGGAAGTAAACTGGACCCTGGCAATTATAGACCTGAGTAGGCTGTCAAAGATAATCGAAAAGATCATTTTTGAACAGATTGACAAATATTTATCTTCACAAAACCTACTTCATGAGTTCCAGTCTTGCTTCTGTAAATCTCATTCTACAGATTCATGTTTACATTTCTTTCTTTTATATATAAATTACCTAAAGTCTGTTTGTTCTTGTAATCTTTTTTTTATATTCAGATGACTGGTAGTTTCTCACAAGGATAAAAACAGTATTTAAAGAACACTTTGTGCAGAACTTCTAAATGTTAGCAGGGGGATGTCTGACAACAGGTTATCACTTCACTTGGGGAAAACTGAGTCCATATTGTTTGGATAAAAAATTAAATAGAAAAAAGCCTCAGATTGTAAGGTCCTAGCTGGAGATTCTGAAATTACAGCCAAGTAATCTGTCAGTTACCTTGGCTGTGAATTAGATTGCCACTTATCTGGTGAAGGTCAGGCTCAAAAGGTAAGGTTAGGTTAGGTAAGGTTTTTTTCATCCCTGAACTGTTTATGTATTTTAATGAATGACGCAATTTAATGAATGATGCTGTTCATATTTTATATAAAAATGGTAAAATAAAATCAATCATATCTTTCGATCGATATACTTGCTCCTTTTGAGTGTTGACATGGGCAAACAGAATATCTCAAATATGCCGTCATTAGCATCCACTATATTTCTCCCAGTGTATTATTTCTGTGTAAATGTCTACACTTCTGTGGTCCTTAGATCCCAGGAGTTCCCTCCTCAGTTCATTGCTGGATTAGAGCTTCTGAACAGGTAATTGTTGACGGACACTTTCGCTCACTGTGGGATTGGATTTTTGAGAGAATATGGTGACTCTTCAAATTTGCCTTACTGTGCCTAAATTCAATGGCCAACGAAACTTGAGGATGCAAAGCAGGCTCTGGACTATGACCACAGAGAATTATATTGTTGTATCATCATTTGGCTGTTAATGAGGTGGCTATTACCACCTTCTAGTTGTATTTTATAGGGGTCTAATCTGGAGTGTTGGGTTGTACCCCATTTGGCCTTCAGAGCAGCATAGATATGTCTGCTAATTGAAAGTAAAAAAAATGTGATTTGCATTGAAAATATTAGCGACAGTATCTATCCAAAATGACAGTCTTCATTTTGCACAGCCCTTTCCACCCCATCGTAGTTAGGTGCTCGAGATCTGAGAAATGTTGGGTCCGTTAAAGAAACTTAATTTCAGGTAGTCCGGTATTCTGCATTGTTTGGGAAGGAGCTTAGTCAGTCACCCTAATCTGGCAGGTTGCCAGTGATATTAACAAACCTTGCCATTACCGGCGTTTCATCAAAGAACGTTGTGCTTTTAACGGCAGCTTAAATATTATTGCGTAATGGATGTGTGTCTTTGTGTAGGTATGAGGAGAACTGGGTAATCCTCCATAGAAGAACCAGGGACTGTGCTCAGAATGCAGAGGTTTGGGTTATTTCACTACCATAGTTTCTTTCCTGTTTTGCAGAATTTTTAAAATGTATTTGCACCCAACATTCCACTTGGTTTGTTTTACTTCAAAGCGGAATTGATGATGGGGAGTCATACTTTATGTTTTGTTTCCTACCTAATAATGTTATAATGTTGACCCTAAACAGACAAATGTGTGCTCATAGTCCCCCCTTTTATTGGTTTATTCACCTTTTGAAGTGCAGGCATTTCCCAGGATGCGTATAAGGCTGTTAATACTAACGGGGTGGAGGTAAACTGGGGTAATGATCTGTATGCACCTCTCTCTCTCTCTCTGCCAGGCTCTGGATGGGGATGTGGTTATGCTGTCAGCTCACTGGGAGAGGAGGAGAACAGCAATGTCACAGATGCAGGAGCAGATCCAGGGTCTACCGTGCTTCATTGACCAATTAGAGACGGCTTCAGGAAGGATAGGTAAGTTAAAGAAAAGGCACAAAACAAATCAAAGCATTTATTGATTCGTTAAACATTTTTGCAAATAGTATTTCAAACTGGTATGCAACAGACGCCTCACTAAATCCCTATGGCCGTGGGCTACCACCATGCTGAAAACCATAAAATGCCAACAAATGGCAAATGGTGACATGATTGGTCCAATTTGAGGAAGCAATTTGAGGAAGCAAAAGGAATGGACAAGCCTGTTTTCAAACACCTCAGTGACTTAATGCTCATCATGAAATATGAACATGAATATCTTAAAGGTGTCTTACGTAGGTAAGATTTTGTCCGTTGATTCTGAAAATAATTTGAATCGAGTAAGTGACATGCCCTCCCTCGCCGTGTTTCACCGCCACTGAGAGAAGATAACAATGTTGCTTTCAATCAATAAATGGCATCGATGGCAGGAGAGAATAGCAGGAGAGTACGATGTTGTGGGTTGTATCTAATGGTGCAAGCATATCCAATATCTCGATTAGTCGTACTATGTTGTAGCTCAACTCTTCCTAAAGATGGCCACTTGTGTCTTTTCGTCTGTCTACAGCACATTTAGAAGCAGACTTTGAAGAAATGGAGAGCAGGCTTGCCTACCTTGAAACCCTGTGCTCTCAATGTGACCAGCAGAGATTTAAACAACATCACATTAACCAGCTGGAGAAATATAAGAAAAAGAAAAGGTACTGTCTAAATAATTGAGGTGAAAAGAGCAGTTCAATTAAGTTTTAAATGAAGAACAAAATATCATATATAACAACTTGCCATATGTTTGTTTTTTTAATAGAAAAGAGCTGGAGGCCCTGAAAGGTGAGATGTCAATCATAAGTATTGTGACTTGCATAAAATGTGTAAAAATGTCTTACAATTATTTATAATGGGTTATGGGCTAAAGCATGAAGCGGGCCAACATTTTGACCGGCATGAAGTCTGGCAGCATTGTGTCCGAAAACCAAACCGACCCGAATTTAGCATTAAAATTGTTGAAAGACGATCCCTGCCCTGCGAACAAGCAACAAATAAATGCGATATGAAACCACTTGGAATAATCGGAGTGTCACTCAACACCGCTTTTAGCTCTCCTGTTCTCACGGTCCGACCATAAGGCCCAGTGCAAACTGGGGTGAAGGGATGACTCTCACGATGCCATGAGAAGCGACCACTTCCAACGGTTGTCATGTTCTTCCAGAGGAGCTGGATTCTGACCACGCCCGGAAGGTGGCAGAGCTGGAGCAGGCCACGCAGCTCAAGCTGAAGGAGCAGCAGAAGATCCACGAGGAAGCGTTCAGACACGACATGCAGCGCTACCTGTCCACAGGGTACCTGCAGCTCCAGGGTGAGGTTCAGACCCAGAAGTCGCCTGGGAAGAGGAATCGTAACGCTCAAGACTCACAGACTAGGAAACAAAGCCCACAGAGGTCCCGGTATTGTTGTCACATCTGTGTTTGTGTGCATCCTTTTGTACAGAAGAGGTCAGCGGCGGCCAGGTCTGTGCTCTGGATCAGCTGCTGGTGACCGACACGTCGGACCAGGAAGCTCTCGACGACTTCCTCAATTCAAGCGGGAACGACGCCCGCAGCAGCACATCCTCCCTTACCTCCGGTGAGCCCGCCCTCTTGTTGACTCTAGTGTTCGTGTTGGGGTGTTTTCCTGGGGGTTTTCCTGTGTGTGTGTTTTCTATGCGTCACAATATGTTTCACTTGCGTACTGTGGAGCCGGGTAGGCGCATCCCTAGGCACAAAGATTTAAGTCCCCTTTTTATGAGGATGTAATGTATTTAAAGGACAAGTCTGGTATTTTGAACATTGAGCCCCATTTGTGATTTGTCTAGGATGAAATAGAGTGGTTGACACTGACATGTTGACTATTGGTCCTGTCTCTGGTATTGGGCTCATTTATGGTATTGGGTGTTCCTTGATGTTCCAAATCAAGTATCGTAGCGAAATACAGTGCCTGTTTTATTTGGCATTTTGTGGATGCCAGATCCCATGGAAACCGGTTCCTGTTTCAATGGGATTTACAAAATGCCAAATAAAACATGACAGGAACTGTATTTCGCTACGATACTTGATTCGGAACATCAATGAACACCACTAACCACTCGGTGAGTTGCACATTTATGAAAATGAACGTTTAGGAATGTTTTTAAGGACAGGTTTGTGAATGCCCATAGCCAGCCATTCTGAAGCAGGCAGAATGGATAGGACCAATAGTCAACATTTCGGTGTCAACCACTATTTCATCCTAGACAAACCAGAAAGGGGCCTCAATGTTAAAAATACCGGACTGGATAAATGAGGTGAATATGTTCTCCTTTCTGACCTGTGAACGTCGATGTGGCCGTGTCGGGGCTCTAACCATCCGGCCCTGGTGTGAACAGGACCAGACGTGGAGTCCTGGTCTTCAGAGTCTCTGAGGGTCTCCACTAGCCACGCCCATCCAGCCAATGAGCCGGACGAGGAGTCCAAGCTCAGCGAGGAGTTGGACAGTGAGGACAGCGACGTCCCTCCGGTCCAATCAGATGAGGAGGACATCCCTCTGGTCCAATCAGACGAGGAGGACATTCAGGCAGACACATTGTTGGCTGTTCTGCCAGAGGACGGTTTGCCAAGGAGCTCTGATGAAAGTGACTCTGCTGGGGATCCAACCACTGGGTAGGGTACTGGAGACCCAAGCAACTTAAAGGCTATTCCGTGTGTGGGTCTGCTCCCTCAAAGAGAAAAATCATGCTAGGCTGAAGGTACACTGAATTGGAAGCCTCTAAAGAACGCTTGCATCCCCAAGTGCAGTCTAAACGGGAAAACACTGTTAACAAGCATTCACGTTTTGGTTATGTTAGATGTGGCCATTTTGCAAACATTACAACGTTTTGTCATCTAAACTCCATATCAGTTGATTTCTGGTCTTGGAAATCCAAGCTATAATATTTTGCAAACAACCTACTGCTGCTCTCTATCCAGAGCATGGAGGATATGGAGCTCTGCTTATCTAAGATGTATGGCTGTTTTATTAAATAACTGTATTCAATAACCCCCTGTGTATGTGTGTTTATGTTGTAACCTGCTTGTGCTTGCCTAGTGCCAGCGGAAAATTGCTTTTTATATTACCATAGCAAAACACATGGGAGTTATCGACTGTCGGGATAAGCAATTGATAATTTCATAATCCACATCTGTATAAAATGTCTTCCCATATGTAAGCTGTAGCACCACTAATAGCACTTGCCCTGTTAGAGCATGAACCAAAAGGCGTTGCTTATCTACATTCCATTGCGTAGGAGTATGACTAGGTAAGGCCAATCAGTGTTGAAGGTTGGTGTTATTTGCACAATGTTGATTGTGCATGTTGATCAAAGTGTTTTATAAAAATGACGTACCTTTACCTCTCCTAACCTTTACTTTACTCCCGACATCCACCATAGCCTGGCTAGATTAGATGTTTGACCTCTGTTCAATAAATGCAAATAAAATGAACAAATAAAACCAAACTGCTTGTGGTGGTAATACACATCAATAACCAATAGGGGAAAGTTTTTAATTTCAAAGAAATGACCTTTATTGAATTGCTTTTGTGTACTTTATTGAATGTGTGTACTCGCCTATGCCTCAATTAGATTAAAAAAAAGTATTGCAGCAAAATACAACAAAAATAACACATTCGTTTTTCTTGCTCATACTAGATCACTTTTAAGACATTGTGCAAGATGTGTTAATTTCAGACAGAGCGCTATCACTTAATTTCAATAATTTATTTTTCACCGTATTTACAGTGAGCCATTTATATTTGAAAAAAATGTTTCATAGTTGAATCAAAGTACACATTTCTACTCTGTAATGTAAACACGGTTTGTGTGTCAATGTTGAGGCTTGAGATTTTTTCCTTTAGAAGGTATCTTGTAAATTCCCATGACTAAAAAGGTAAACATAACTAAACAGGCCAACTTGTACAAAGGACAATCAACAACGGACACATGGAGTAGAAAGTGGTTTGATTAGTATGATTCCTGTTGTTTAAATATGTTGCCCTAAAGGCAACAAACCAATGCATCAATCTAGATTCAATAGTCTATCGCTATATATAATTCTAACATAACTCTCCCTTTCCTCAGTAGAATGCCGTTGCTTACAGGAATTCAATTGAAGTTACCTGTAATAGCTGACATTGTTATTTTGAATATTCAAGTAGAATGCGTGAAAGATCAAGTTAAAAGTGTATTTTTGTATTAAATATTTTGTTTCAAATACTTATCTACATCCTTTGTGTTTAACTCATGTGCCTTTTCCTTTCACATGAATTTGAATTAAAAAAATAATTAAAAGTTTGAGTCCAAACAGTGTTACGTTAGATCAAGTTATGCCAAAAAAAAAAATAAAATTCTTTACACGTCAAATTGGTCTCAAATTGACTGGTCACCAGAAGAATACAGATAGTAGCTGCCATTGAACAAGAAAAAGTAGGATTGAGAACTGGCAAAACCAGTTTACATGCAATTCCATATTATCACTTACAAATCAGTGTTCACTATAATACCCCCAAAAGTACTAGGCAAAGGTGACATTGCCATTTCGTATAAAGCCTCATCCCACAAGGGACGCATGGCAACACTACGGCTTCAGGTTCCTAGGGCTCGTCCTGGTCTTAGCGACAGAGGTAGAAGGCTTTATTGGCCCTTTGGAAGTGGTGTTAGGATTCCTGCCGTTTGGAGCAGTGCCCTTTGATAAGTTCTTACTGAAAGCATTGAATGACTCCTTAGAGGTGCCCCGGCTGGTGTTGTCGAAGGGACAGCTGGCTGGAAGTGTGAACTTGTTTGTGCTGTTAAGAGCTGGCTTAGCACCCTTGGTAGAACAGTTTGTTCTTTTACCTGAATCTACACTGGTATACGTTAACGACGTACTAGCAGCATTAGCCTTGGCAACTGCCGCTCTGGTGACGGTCCTTGTAGGTGGTGCTGGTTGAGTTTTTCCCATTGCCGGTTTGGATGGGACCGAAGGTACATTACCGTTGTCCTCCTCGGCAGAGCTGTTGACGTGGCCTTGACACAACACCACCTCCCTAGCGTCGCTGCAGCTCCTGTGATCTGCCTCGCACGTCATTTTCCTGCTCCTCAATTTGTCCAGACTCCAGCCCGGAGTCTGTCGTCCGACCTCACCGAGACGTCCGCCGACTTCCTGTCCATCTCTTCCCAACGGCTGTTGACTGATGCTCTTCCCGTCCTCACTGAAAAGACAGTCACCGTCCTTAGTAACCTCTGCAGCGGCCCCGTCCATCCCGCTCATGCACATTGTCCCCCGTGTCGACCCGGTGTCTCGCGCCACCTCAGCCTCCTCATCGTGTCTGACGCCGTCCTCCGCTGCCGATGCTGCTTCACCGTCTCCGACACTGCGGCCGTGCCTCGTCTCCTTTTTTGGATCCTTAGGAACAAAGCAGAGCCTCTCTCGGAGGACCTGGCTGCCGCGTTGAATGCCCTGCAACGTGATCTTGGAGTCTTTGTGTTGCTGCATCCGGCCGTTCCTCGGGTTGTTGCCGTCGTCGTTTGGCATTGCAAATATAGCGTTTAAAAGATTAAGACCGGTATCTGGTGGAAGGCCTCTCATTCTCCTGGACAGTCTCACAACCCCAGAATGCTCGCTGACGTGTTTGTTCGGGTGTCTTATAGCTGAGCTATTAGCTGCTGGATTTGCATATAGCATTCTGTTGGGGCCTGGTGTTTTGACCGGGGTCCTGGCAGGGATCTCCCCTGAAGATTGGGAACATGCAAGGTTCCTGAGTTGGCAATGATGAACAGAGGCAATTCTGTGGTTGCAAGCGCCATGCTGGTTCTGAGGCATTCTGTGATTTGTGTATGTTTTTAGGTTTCTACGGGTAATGTGGTGATTAATGCTAACATGGTGCCTTCTGGGCAAACTAGTTTTGCTCTCCCTAGAATAGGGTCCGGTACGTCTGCTGCTATTGGTTGATTTAGACTTGATGGATGGCGCTTGTAGTACATAGGAAGTGTGTTGATCAGAGAGCCCAGTCACCATGGCAACCTATGACACGAAGAGCACAAATAAAGCACTTCAATTTCTTTGTGCTCAGGTTAAGCAAAAACTGTTCCATGTTGGTCCAATGGAGCAATCTCAGCTTTCTCACCTTTCTTAGGACTTGGGGTTAAAAATAAATTTCTGCAAAACTGCAATGGACACATTTTGGTTAGTCTATGATTGGCCAAACAAAATATTCGCTGCAAACGTGTGGTGGAGTGTGTTAGTAAAGTTTAGGGAGGTGAGTTTAGTGGTGGTAAAAGAGCAAAGATTGCTGATTGCAGCTTCAAGGAAGTTGTTCAACTTCTAATTGTAGTGTAGCCAATCAACATTAGAAAGGTCATCATCCTGCCATCAAAAAAACACCCCCGTCCACCATGAATTGCTCTTAGCTTTAGAGGCAACCATGTTTTCTGTGTTAAAAAGCTTATCCACCAAAATAATTCAGATGGCCTCGCTACTTTGACTACGTAAGAACTGCCAAGAATAACCTTGTCCTGTACGGTTAACTGCTGCAGTCCCCCTCACCTGCAGGGAGAGCTGGCGAGGTCGCAGGACACGAACCGGCTCTCTCTTCCTCCTCCCCTCGACCCTCCCCCCTGCCCTCTTCTCTCTTCCACCTTTCCCCCTGGGCGTCCCCTCTCCTTTCCCCTCCCTCATCTTCCTTTCCCTCAGGCTCAGTTTCCTCGGAGTGAAGGAGGCGGCGGTGGCGGCGGTGGCAGTGGTGGCGGTGGCGGTGGCGTTGGAGCACAGTCCGTATCGCCGCTTGCCGGCGGCCTCCGTGTCTCCGGCCCCTCGGAGGAGAAGGGCCGCCACCCCCAGCCTCCTCAGCGGCCTGGAGGACATGCCGTGGCGGGCTGTGGGACAGGGAGGAACAGACTCAAGTCAGAGTGAGAGGTGTTAGGGTCGCTTCGATACGCATCGAGCTGCAGATCTAGAACTGAAGTAAACTCGCCATCGACTCGGTTAACCGTGGCATTGCTTGTTACCGGTACTTTATACCTTAATCCAATACCTTTATCTCTAGTATGAAGAATTATCATTTCAATTTCAAAACGTATCTGGGAACAGGTACAATTATTTTGGTTTCGTGAGTCTCTCATTAGAATAGAGAGATTCCAAACAGGTAAAAGTGCCATGTTTACTTTAGTAACAACGATTTACCTTTTCTCCTAAAGGCTGTATTCCTGCCTTTCTCCGTCGTCCGCCCTAGACTGCTGGGAAGACATGACTGCTGGGAGGACTCCTTTTTCCGGCAACTACCTAGGACGGCCATGCTGTTCGGCAATGCCACAGAACCTGTGGAGAAGGACAAATACAACATTAGAACCAAAAGGTATGGCAGTCTAAATAGCATTGGCCTTTTCCATTTCTAATGTGTAGATTAGGGATGCAAGTTACGATTATTTCCATAGCAATTGTTTGCTTTACTGAAGATGGAAATGGAAATGCATATATACACATGTACATAAAATAACAATATGGATAACAATAACAAAAATCTATATGCCCTTTATAAAAATCTATAAAGTGGATCCAAAACAGCTTTTGGTGTTAACAATAACAATTGGTTGTGCGTGTGCGTGTGCATGTGTGTGTGTGTGTGTGTGCACACCTCTCAAACAAAGAAAAGAAAGAAAGTCTTCTGTTTTGGGACGGCGTCTCGTCAGGCAGCTGGAGGTGGAAGAGCTGTGGTTATGTGTGGAGGAAGACGACACTAAAGGTCCTGGAGAACTGGGAGGAGAATGTGCAAACTTTCTCTGAGCCTGAAGCTTCGGCCTGCAGAAACACACACACACACACACACACACACGCACACACACACACACACCCGTGTGTGCACACATGCACGCACACACACATACATATACACACACATACACACCGGACACATGCGCCCATTCTAGTAGGACACCTTAGTGTAATGTGTACGACCACATGAGTTCAGCTGAAGAAAGAAATGAATATCAAATTGTACGTTTGAAGATAGGTTGGAAGGTTGTGTTGCAGTTGGACAGGAGCAAGAGCAGCACAGGTTTGCACAGGTCAGTACAGTTGTACATGGTGTTTCTGTTCCCCAATCCCATTTTATTTATTTTATTCTCTATAGCAAGGAGGATTCCTAGAACCTCGACACCTATTCAGGAGGCTTCCTTGCTAGGTACCTACTCAGGAAGCTTACTTGTTAGACACCTACGTTGTGAAAGTGGTTCAAAGTGAGACAGCCTAACCAGGTAGCAGCACATTGACAAAGACACGTTGATTGTGTTCTATTGACTATGGGCACTGGGCAGTGATGTCAAAGTCACTATGCTCTGAAGTGTTCTGAGACCATTTCGATGGTGAGACTGCACTTTAAATAATAAATTCATTGATTGATTGAGGCTCGCTACTTTTTTTTGCTATGCTAAAAATGTGTCAAGTGAAGGCAACAAGACAACGGTAAAAGAAACATTACATTGACAAATTAATTTATTATCTCTAGCCATCCTACACCGCCCTAGGAACTGAGTGTGATGCTTCCTTGACATGTAGGTACCTGGTTAGGGTGTTTCCTATGCTCGCTACTGAATTGGCTGCTGAACATGGCGGTCATACACCGCCATGTTACCAATACCTGCCACTTGTTCCTGAAGCTCCACAGCCTGCACACAGCGACACACGTTTAGGAGCCACTCACCTCTGACTGGCAGGGTCATCTCTACCATGACCCGTGTTGCCGTGACGATGCTGATGATAGGCCTGTAGGGTCAGTCCCTGTCGCTCATTGGTGGATAGCAGGGCTGGAGCACCCTGTCTTGGAGCACCTTGTATGGAGAAAAAAAAAGTGATGTATAATGTATTCTTAAATTTGAATGGCACATCAATGATTTCAAATGAAAGACAAGTTGGTCACTGCTAAATTCATGGCCAATGCATTAATTAAGTAATCTGAATCAAAACATGTTTGTAATTCATACAGCTAGAAACAGTTAGAATGTAATCATCATATATGTTGTCCAATAGGTAAAACATTTAATACAACATATACATCAAAACAATACGACTATGCACAGCAAAATCCAGTATGACCCTTTCCTCGGTTGTTTTTACCATTGAGGCGAGTGCTCGGCGTGTGTGACCTCAGAATCCTGGTGGGGACCGTCGGCGTGGATGTGCTTGGCACGACACGCGTGCCGCTCAGCCCCTCCTCACATTTGCCCGGGCTCGTGTCCTGTGGGGTCGGCGAAGCCGTGCGCTGTGGCTTAGATGTGTTCAAAAACGCGAGAATGCCCTGGGCTTTGTGTGAGCGCAGTGTTCTGGGCTGAGCCGTGGGAGCACTCGGTAACGAGTGGCTGTTCTCTGGCGCGCCTGTCGTCTGTCTTATACGCGCATCCTTGGCTGCTGGCAGGACCTCTGCGAGCATCTGCGTGGCTTGCAGACCGTGGCGTTTGCTTTGGGGTGAACAGGTGTCCGGGGACATCTGCGGTGGCGTAAGCCCCTCTTCCGTGTTTTCCGGCGTGCGTGTTTGCCAGCGACCCGGCTTTGGATTTGGCACATCTTGGGAGACAGGTGTCTTGTTTTTTGTGCGCGTGTGCGATCTTGGCTTCGGGCGTGTTTTCCTCTGCTGGTCCTGTGCTGTGGCCCCTGGTCTCGGTCTGTGTGGCCCCTGGGTGCCGGGGCGCCTGGCGTCCCTGAACTCCTTCAGGGACAGGAAGAGAACCTTCTGGACCATGCGCTCCTCGCACCACGGCATCCCGTCACTGACGTCCTGCACACACACACAGACACGCACACACACATTTCAAACATCATATCCCATTAAGTTACCACTTAACTTGATGTTGTATGACACAGGCTGAGACATACAGTTGGGCCCGAGGATTGTACTCACATATCTCTTCCGAATGATTTTGCGTTTTGGCCTGTCTGTACTCATCCTGCAGAGGGAGTGGCAACTTTCCCTCTATACCAGGGCTCCACCACCTGTTTTCTGTCCACAGGACCACAATCCTGACTACAACAGCTCTGCTCCACAGGACAAAAGGGGAGGAAATATGAAGAATTAAAAATAGGTAACAAAAGGAGCCCTATTGTTGAGGCTTAGTTATCTATCCAGTCTGTATGGCTGGCTGTCCGTCTGTCACATAGTCCTAATCTGAATCTACAACTATAACATATTATAACATGCAAATGTTGATGGGGAAAATATCACGTTGCACCCTTACAGCGAACAATGCAGCCGACTTCAGCTATTGCAAAACGTACAGGCCGTCAACGGTCTACTTGTTAATCCAACAAAACGTTTATTCATGCACAATTACCAAGGCAGGGCTATGGCGAATTGGTGAAGTACTTGAACGCCTATTTATGCCTAGTCTATATTTTTCCCTTTCAGCTTCATGTCAATTCATGGTCTACAACTCCCAGGCTACCAGCATCGTGCCTGGCATCACTGTCACCGTATCCACCAGGCAGTAGCGTTACACAATATGAATAAAAAAGCTATCTCTGATTTAACACAAATCTATTACCATAGGGCTGGCCTCCCCTTTAAACACTCCCCTTTAAAATGGCACACAATGTTTCGGCCGAACTGTCGCTGTTCACCGCCTGACCGCCCCGGCCCACGTTGAAGGTACTGTAGTATAGCTACCGCAAAAAAAAAGGCAGATATTGAGGTACACATACCTAGTGCGGGTCGATACAGCGTCACGTCATGATACAACCACATGCAGTACGGCTGGCTGTGCAGGGTCTTTCATCAGTGTCTGCCACGCTGGTGGAGCCGCTACATGGGCGCACTACTGGTAG